>CATIWJ010034268.1:0-38833 GCA_949640765.1 Croton laevigatus | reverse complement strand
CACTTTGACTTTAGTGATCCTTAAAAGGAGAGAAAAAAGAAGAAGGTGCAGAAGAGGAAGAAGAAGGTGATGACAAGGAAGAAGGGCTACAAATTGTAGGAGAAAAAAGGGGTGGAGGATTCAACAATGCGGTTGACTTTGTTGTTGAGCGCAGAGTTTTTGCAACAAAAAAGAATACCATAAATACAAAACAAAACTTGTAAATGTGCAAGGTAACAAGGTAAATCAGTTAGCATTTTAATGTCGGTAAACCTATATTCTAATAAATACTACCTCCGTCTTTTTGAATTTTTTACACCCTAAAAACACAAATACCAATAAATCATCAATATCAATACACAAATAATAATAAACAATTACTAATCCTTTACACCACTTACTTTTCACCAATACCAATAAAGAAATAATAATAAACAATTACAAAACTTACTATAAATGGAAATGTAAATAACCAAAAAAGACACCCAAAAAGGGAAATGTAAACTTCTCAAAAAGTCGGAGGTAGTAGTATTTATTTATCCATTCTGATTCGATTCATGATCATAATCTACACTGTATGAAGACATATTAAAACCTGAGACCTACTAGATATGATATCGATAACATAACTAATTCGAAATTTGATTGAGACGCGTATTATATGTATGAATAGTACTACCTTAATTAGATATGCATCGTAAGGTGAGTGTGCACGTGAGGGTGGTAAAAATGATGAAGAAGCCATTGAGAAAATCCAACCAAAACAACTTCCTACCTAAAAAATGAGGCCATTTTGCCGGAACTATGTTCCCATAACCCAAATTCTATGCCTTGTCTTCATTCAAACACATCTCCACTTTTCATGCCCACCTTTCTCCCTTCCCTAATCTATCTTTCTATTTTTTTATTCCTTTTTTCCCAACTAATTTTTAGACGTTACAATCACAAAACAATATCTATCTATTCTTTTCTATGCTCACATATACTTCAATTATTGAATGAAATCCTCTACCTCTTTCTCTTCTTTTAAAGAATTTCCAATCCATGCCTTGTAAGTTATGTTCTTTGACACACATATATATATATATTAAAAAATTTCAAATCATTATTTATTTACTTTTCATTTATAAATGTTTTTTTTTAGATTTTTTTTATTTGATGTTTTATAATGTATATAGTAAAAATATCAAATACTGAATACGTTATTAAGAAAAAAAGATGATATATAAGTTGTACCATGAGTCTGATACACTAATTTTTTAACTAATCCCTAAATTTTACTTGTTTTATAGTATTATTATTCATAATAAAATATAAAAACGTATCTGGTTTACAGTCTACCCTCTATTATAAATTTAAAATAATTAAAAGTCAAGATTATAAACATTTGATATCATCATTAAAATGAAAATTAACATTTGTCAAACATCATCAACATATAATATATATTATATATACATATACAAATATTTGTGTGCATTAAAAAAAATATATATTACTATTTACTATCCATGCAAATCCCTAAGGTTTCGAAGTTATTGACCATATTCACTCCCCCTCAACCTTTCCTTCAAAAACCAGTAAAAGTAGTAATAAGTAAATCCTTTTTCTTGGCTTTTGAGCTTTAGACTTTTCTTCTATAAATACTTCATCTCTTTCAATTCACTTCTCAAGCTCCTCCCCTGAGCTTTTTTTCTAGTAAACCCTAGTTTTAAACCAGTCATATTTCTTCCTCCATCACCACTATCACAATTCAACCATGGCTGGTGAGCTTAAATTCCAAGTCAACAACAATAAATCCTCTTCAGGAAAGAGATCAAAAGGCCATGGTTTCACTACCAAATGTGCTTCTTTGATCAAAGAGCAACGTACACGTATTTATATCTTACGCCGTTGCGCCACCATGCTTCTTTGCTGGTATATCCAGGGCGATGAATAAACCTAAACCTTAAACCTTAATTAAACCAGTAAAAACGTATTCCCTTCTCTTTATATATAAACACTCTTTCCTTTTCCTTCTTCTTCTTCTTCTTCTCTTCTTCTTCCTAGTAAGTTCTTGAGTAGATTCATGTGTATATGGTGACTTGGTTTGGTTTGATTTAATTTCGGTCCGGTCCGGTTCGGTTTAACTCAGCTATATAGATTGGTATTTTCACCTTTTGAGTGCAAAAAATCCACATTTTTTACCCAATTTAGAAGTCTAATTGGGTTTTTGGAAGCACAAGAAAGGAGACGGATTCTTGATAAAAAAGAAAAAAGCTTCACTACTCTACTGCTTTTTCACCAACCGGACATTATCAAACCTATATATATGCAAGAAAATTATATAGATATATGTGAATCTTAGTGTTAAAAAAAAAAAAATGAAGGAATCATCATCTTTGCCGTCGTCGTCATCATCTTCTTCATCATCATTTCCATTATTGAATTAAGGGTTTGTTTGCCTGTTAATGATGTATAAGGGTTAGAAATTTGGGGTTTGGATTTGGGTTTCTCTTGTACACTTGACTATGGCTTTTTTTTTTTTTTTAATGTATATTTTTCTCCCATCTTAATTAGTCTTTTTTAGGGAGTAACATGGTTTAATTTGCATGTTATTACCTTCTAAGAAGAGAGAAAAAATGAAAAGAAAAGGGAGAACTAAAATTAGCTCTTGTAATTGCTTAATTGTATTTGCAATAAATTAATAATTATTAGTAATTGTCATGTTAATTTTTTTTTTTTAAAAGAGTATTGATTGGGGTTTCGTAATCGAAAGAAAATTTCGAACTCCCACCCATTCTTAATTTTTTTTTCTAAAATAACACTGTAAATCATCTATACCAAGTCCTTAAAGCACATCAAGAATTTATTTTAAAAATTCATTATCACAAAAATCAAATACAACACTAATGACGGTTAAATTTTTTTTGATTATTTGTAGTTTCGGCAAGAAAATAAGTTCGAAATTAATATCATTTATGTTGTTTGTATAATTCTATTATATACATATAAATAAAGAGGGAGACAGAGGGATTCTTGTGATATGTAATTTGGAGAAAAAGATAGAAAGAGAGATGTCCAGCTTCTGACAGGCAATTTGGGCCATCTATCAAATTGGGAAATGATATTTTAGGTTGTGTTTTTGTGATAGAAGAAAAATAATAATAATATGTGGCAAGTTGCAGAAAAGAAATGGTGGAAAATAAAGGCAAACTACCAACATTGGTGGAGATGTGTAATCCTAATTCCCTGAATTATAATCTGTGTACAGCTAGTTCTAGACTTAGAACTATTATCTCTTATTCAACATTTATACACATTATTATTACGTGTGATCCAAAGCAAATGTTGCATTTGATGCGTACCCTAAGGGCAACCATCAATTAATGTCATGATAGCAAGTGTTTGCGTTTTTGTGTGTATCTATATATATACATATATGACGGGAGAGATCGGGAAAGGGAGAAATTGAGCTTGAGACTTCCATATTATACAACTTTTGTGAAATGTAGTGAGCCGATCAAATTATACCATGATTCACGAGACCAATTTTATTTAGATAAACCAATCTCAAAAACGTTTACTCCCACTTTACAGAATTTTCATGGAATATGGTGAACCAATCAGATTATGCCCCATAAGTTGCGAGACTAATTTATTTTCAGATAAACCAATCTCAAAAAATACTTTTCATGCTCAAGACCTAGTTTAAACACTGAGACTCGACTCGATAAGTTTAAACATACTATATTGGAAATCGAACTCTTATGTTAGATTAAAGAGACTTAACAACAAATTGGATAGTTAGGGTTGTATGCCAAGTTTGGGCTCATCTCTGTTTCTTTCAACGAGTTCCAATCAAGCCAAAACTCAAGTATCGTGCAAGCAATTTAGTTCATTTACAGCTCTAGCATGCGCTTTATGTTTTAACTTTCAATAGAAAAAGATTGATCAGAGGAAAAATCAGTAGTCGCGTAGTAAAAAGAAAGGTTCCTATGATTAACATACGTAAAGGAAAAATCATCTTCGATTCCCAACTATAGAAAATGGGGTATTACAAACACTAATAATTAGGCCGTTGTAGGCATCTCCAAGAAAGTAAGTTCCCTGAAAGGTAATCTTTCCGCAAGTTTCATGAAACGTAATCTTTCCGCAACGGAAAAACCCTGGTAACTCACTTGTCAATCCAGTCTTTGAAGAGCAACATCATGTAAATAGGTACATTTACGGCTGCAATTACTATAAGCATTCGAAACATCCTCAACAATCTTTGGACAATGATCTTCAGCTTGGACTTGCTAGTTCTATGCAGTAATTTGTTTGGATCATGTCCAGAATCTGCATTTATATCAACATTCATAGAAAACTCCATCTCCTGAGAAATGTTTTTTCTTGCCATTGGTCGAATCACCGCGCTACCCCTGGGATTACAGAACTATTATTAAAGAAAAATGGATGATGATTCGAAATATCATATGAAACATAGTACTTACTATCACGTTTCTGCAAATTTAGGGGAGTTGTTTCTCTGAGCAATATAAGACTAAGATAGCATTAAGTTGAAAATAAGAAGTGTTTCTTTAAACATAAAAATAAGTAACTTGTAAGTACGTTATAACTTATAAGGACCTAAAATAGTTAAAAATTACTAGAAAAAACCTTAGTGGGAGTGATTATGAAAGTTGTAAGGGTGTTTTGTCTTTTGCTTGGTCAAACAACAAAACCTTCTACGAGATTATTTATAAGGTTCCAGTACCGATTTTTATATAAGCTACTTAAAGTGAAAAAGTTTTAAGAAACACTTAAACTTACCTGTTTATAAGTTTTAAACTCCTTGTAATTTGTTATGATTAACTTATAAGCTTAAAGTTTCATGCCTTATTTTTGTTGATATAATTATGTAAGATGAGAATGCAGTAATGAAAAACCTTTCAACTGAAGCTTTATCCCCTTGGAGTGAAATCTTAGAATCCAGTGGTTTCTTCACAAGATGCATTGATCCTTCAGCATCCCACATCATCTCATATTCACAATTCTCATCTTCATCCTTCTCTTTTGTCCCTCCCTTAAACAAGCCGCCATAAATTCTGAAAATTGCCGCTAAACCACTAAAATAATGCTCAAAGTTTATTCCGCTTGTCGGCCAGAAAAGGAGAGCAAGAAGTGTCAGAGAGAAGAGAGACAGATACCTGAAATTTTCAGCCAAAGGTTAAGCTTATAATCTTTTTTGCTCGTTTACACTGGTAAGCATCTATCAAGCAAAAGTTACCATATGTAAATGTGTGTTTGCATCGGAAGAAAGCATAATTGAGAACGTAAAGAATCTTCTGCTGTGGACTCATTGGAATTTGCAGAGTTGCTAACAGATAATAGCATGAAAGATGGATACAAATTTCCCTGCTGCCAACTTACAGTCCCTACAGTGTGCTGCATGATATTATCAGTTTAAAGTCATATCTCTAGAAAATTTAGTGGGTGTTCAGCATTGCTTAAAAGCAGCTTTTATACACTGGTTATACACTTGTCATCTCGAATTTTTTTTTTTTTTTGCTTTTAAGTTGTTTTTATAAAAGCAGCAAAATGCTGCTTTTTTATAAGCGCTTTTTAAAAGCCAAAAGAAGAAAAGCACAAGCAATGCCAAACATATGTCAAAATAGTAGATGGTTACCTCTGTTACAGGGCCATATTTTGACTTGTGAATTACTGTACACTGATCATGATCGTGTCCTGATAAAACGAGGACCTGCAAGAAGCCATATATATTATTTTCAGCAAAAGAATCTTCCCCCAAAATCTATCATACACAAATATTATTGTCTTATAATTGGAAACCAAGAGGATAACTAAACATTTCTCTGCCATGAATGTAGATACAGAAACAGGAAAAGATGATTCAAGGACACAAAAGAAATTACAGGTTTGATCGACTCCAACAATTTGTCTGAGGATTCCTCAGCAACATAATTCTGGTACCTGCAGAATTGAACCAACTGTTCACAATCCATGAAACACAAAAGCCATCAATCAAACTCAAAAAATTCATGCAACTCCCTAGAGCTCACTTGTTTCTTTAGAAGAAGGACAAGAGGCTTACGTTATTTCTTGACTGACCGCAGAGCGTGAAATCCTCTGGTTGATGATTGGAGAACTACGGTGAGGGCCACAATAAGTATCATCTCGCCGATACAATGGAATATGGGTCAATAAAACCCTCGGATTTGATTGATGATCTAGAGAAATGAAATGGGAAATGATTACTTAATTGTAAGTTGAGGAAGCAAGCTAACCAGGAATAAGTCAGAATTGAAAACACTTACTTGTAGAGACATTCTTTACAAACTCCCAAGCCATTGAGACTAAATTTTCTTCTGGGTGACCTGAACATTACGAAATCAAACTATGTTATGATTGATCTCCAATAAATTCAATTATTCATTTGTACACTGACAAATTTACCATCAAGAATTTGAGCATCAACAGCTATAAACTCCACTTTCCCAACTGTAAACTGGAAGTTTCTAGGCCCAAAAGCTTCCACATAGCGTCTAACCACCTGTAGGATGTAATAAAATGCTTATTACACAAGTACAACCATGTTAGAAAATGATAAATGTCACTAAGTTAAGTGGAAGCAGATAAAGAAACAAAGTATAAAGAGAAATGAACTCAAGTAAACAAATCCCTTAAGCCAATCAAGACCGACATTCTTTTGAAGTGCAATTAAAAGTCTGAAACTGGGTGAACACATGCATATAGACATTTTTGTTCCCGTTCCTATACGATAATCTCTAGCTTCACCAAATAGCATATTCTTAAGCTCAAACTGATCAATTTCTTTTTCTTCCTCAACAATTGTTAAGGCAAAAATTCTTGCCAAATAAGTTTCTTTTGAAACGGGTTCCCTCCTTTTCACAGGACCATCTTCATCAATTAAATTTTATAACACAATCAACCTTCACAGCAAATGTGTCATTTTAAAACAAAAAAGGTGTATTACGATTCTAGTAACATGCCAAAATACCTCTGGTTTATGAGAAATGATGCTTTCATAGCCAATGTCATGGTTACCAGGAATGAAGTAAACCTTCATATCTTCATACGTTCCTTCCGAATTCATACCAAAGATATGTTTAAATCGTTCTAAGGACTCCTGCCATCTTATAGTGAAAGAATGTCAAGGGCCTTCTGCAGCAGAAACTAACAAGTGAAGTACTGAGAACATAAACAGTCTCAAGAATGGAAAAGGGAACTGTTGAGAAAAGAATCAGAAAAGTATCAAACACCCATCACAAGGTGCAAAAATAGTTTGGTTCTTTAATAATCTTAAATGTAGGGATTTATGTTGAAGCATCATGTTTAGAAAGCAAACAACGAAGTGCACAAGTTGAATAGAAGCAAATCAAACTTCAAAGTACAAAACGAAAATTTCAAGGCCTTACTCTTGAATCGATAAATACGGTCCCCCATCAAAATAATCACCCAAAAACATAATCACATCAGGTTTGAAAGGCAAAACAGACGACAAGAAAGCCCTGCGCATGTATATATCAGTATAAAATTGTGCAACCTCCAAAGCAAGCGATTTTGGAGGTAGCCCAAGGGAGGTTCTATCCATAATCTGTTAATGAAAGAAATCCAATATCAGCAGAAAAATATATGAAACTGAGAGAAAAAAAAAAAAGGTGCAGCACATAAATAAAATCTCACCTGTGGGTCTGTAATCACAGCAACTTTTACATAATCACTAGGAACTCCATCTCCATTTATCTGAAACATGATTTTAGTAGTTTGTTAGCTAAAATGCATAATTTCCTGATGCATTATAAATGGTTCTAAACCAAGGGTTTTGAACATAATAATGGTTATTGATTCACAAGTGATGAACTAAAGAGCATTAGAAATGGTTCTAAAGTGAGGATTTTCAAAAGGAATGCTGGTAAGAGGTGCAATAAAAATGGGATCTTTAGTACTTAAAATAGAAAGGATTCTAATTAAGCACCTAAAACAAGTTATCTCAAAACAAAAACACCTAAAACAAGTCAAAGAAAGGCAAAAAATAAATGTAATTTAGAAAAATTCAAGCTATCTTATATAACTAATTAGTCATAATTAACTAAATTTTAGACGTTATTTAAAGAATGACAGTAAATGAATGAATTACCATGGAATTTGTAGATGACAGATGAGGCCAAGAACAAGACCAGAGAGAAGGTAGCCAAAAGGTAAACATCTCACCGTAGAGAAGCGTCGCCGCCCATATTCCGCATAGCACCACTGTCAATTTCTGATGCTGCTTCATCTTCCTCCAATCTCTCTCCCCCTTCTGGTAAAACAAGGAGGTTTAAATCTTAAGAGAGAGAGGGGAAATTATCCCATGTGCTCGACTGCACCCAAATAATATAATCTTAACTAATCAGATGGGTTTAAAATGGTACTATTAAATTTGGAGGCATGAGGTTGTGCTTTAGAATTCTCCTCCGCCCGATGCTAATTTTGTGTAAAAATTAATGCACTAAATCCTCATTTGCGAGAAGAGGATTTGTTGTTATAATATTTGTTACCTCCGTCAATCACAAGCCAACTGACTAATATTAAAGGAATTGATTCCATACAGTAATTAATTCTCATATAAATACGATTCCGTTGTGTAATTTTGTGTTGTCAATATGAATATAAAATTTAGAATTATAGTGTACGGTACTTAGTAACACTATGATTATACAAAATTTAGTAAACCTATTACTAATTCCACTTGGAAAAAATGTTAAAGGATATTAAATCCTCACAACCCATGAAAAATAGGAGAAGGAAGCGATAGTAATGCTTACGTCCCTTGTAATTCCCATGACCTGTGAAATGGCAAAAATATTCATAACCTTTGTGAAAATTTCCATGAACTGAGGCAACAGTTAAGAAGAGTGACGGAAATTCTCACGACATTTGTGAAAATTTCCATGATATAAGGCAATAGCTAAAAGGAGTGGCAAAGATTCTCATGATTCCTGTAAAAATACCCACGATTCGTGCAAACAATGAAAGGGAGTAATAAAAATTCTCATAAGCCATGTGGAAATTTCAATTATTCATGAAAAAAGTAGAAGTGAGTGTCAGAAATGATCACAAAACTTTTTTATGACATGTGAAAATATTAAAAATGAGTGATAGAAATTCTCACAATTCTCTAGGAATGATAAAACTTTTCTAATTTTTTTTTTCATCATTTCTCTCACCTATATATATTTAAAAAAAATTAAATGTAAATAGTAAAAATGAATAATATAAACATACTTAATTTATTTTATGCTAAAAAAACACTACGAATATCTTGAATTTTTAAATTTGCTACAAAATAAATATACATATTAACACAATTTTAAAATATAATTAAATTATGAATATTAACTTTAACATAAAATATATACCTGTTTAAGACTTTATTCACTCAAAAATTAACTAGAACTCATTCACAATTAAATAACTGAATAGCTCATATAATCGAACAAAAACATTAACCATCTGTTTTTTAATATATTCTTTCATTCATTCAAATAACAATTAGATGAACAGTATTTTGTTTTCTTTTACAAATAATATTCAGTTGAATATATTCTTATTCCACTATAAAAATTTTTCAAAATTGTATAATTAAATCCTCATCCGATAGATGAGGATTTTGTGTTGATATTCTTCATTCCTTGCTGAGTTTATTCAAATATTTCTAAATCCTTTTTTATCGAATGAGGGTTTAGTTTTACTGCTTGTCATATCATTATATATTTTTGCTGATTGTTCTGAATTTTAACGACAACAACGTAATGACTCAAATTCGTTTTGAATTTTATTGACAATCGCAGAATGACAAAGATTCGAATGATAGAATTTGCATGGGAATCAATTCCTTAACTTTATTAGTCAATTGCTTTATGATTGATGGAGGTGACAAATGTATTAACTTATAATCCTCTTTCGATAGAAGAGAATTTATTACATTCTTTTTCGCACAAAATCCTCATCCAACGGGATAATATTCTAAAGCACTTCTTATCTCAAATCCAACACCATTTTGGTAAATAGATAGAAAATCAAACAAAGTTGGTAAATACCTTTAGAAATAACACCAAACTTGTCACAAAATACTTGGGTTTCTGGTCATTTGCACCAAAAAAGCTCCTAGCTTTATTTCATTCTGAACCGAGTAAGCAAGTTGCAAATAGGCCGAGATTCAATAAAAGATTCAAACTCTCTCATTCCATGGCCACAGAGATTTTGCTGCTGCTATATTGGAAATTTAAGACCTTTTCAATTTGTTTTTGAAGAATGCATTTTTCTGTTTAATTTCTGTCTTTTTTTTTGCTTTTAATATGGTTTTGAATGGAATAATGTTGCAGATGGTTTGTTTTGCAGGTTAGCTGTTTGATTAAATGCCTGAACTGCATTGAAATTGATCATTCAATATACCATGCTTCTGTATGTCAAAGTTAAAGATTTTCCCTTTTTATACTTGAATCATTGTCATTCCAAGTTTTTGGTTTATTATTAAACCCATCAATTTTTTGTTGAGAAGTGGTTCTTTCGGCTGAAATTTGAAACCCTTTCATTTGGAGTTGTAAACTTTGGGAGAGTGGAGCTGGAAGAAATTATATACATTTGTAATTCTAAACTTCTGAGCTTTTTTTGTTGGATTCTGTATAAAATGGTAAAAAGACATAGTCCCTTTGCAATTAAACTTGAAAGCCATGCTGTCTTAGTAAGGTTTGCTGTATTCATCTGCTTATTTTAATATACATCTCTCTTACAATTAGCCAATAGTATTATATGATTGTATCCTTTTGCTCGGTAACAATTTCTTCTGACAAACTGTGATAAAGATGCATTGATGGATGAACAAAACTATGCATTTATATTCACAGGTTAACACTGATTAATAGATATGTTGTTTTTGTTCTGCAGAAATTGAAACAGGAAATGCTGTGGTGACACTACTATATATGATATACGGTATGCTTCAATACAAACTTTTCCAGCAAAAAAAAAATGCATAAATGATAACTTTTGCTAAATTTGGCATTGCTTAAAAGCAATTTTTAACTTTATAAACTAGTCATTTACCTGTTTGTTTGGGCTTTGTTTCTTTTAAATTATGTTTATAAAAAACATCAAAATGATGCTTTTTTATTAGTGCTTTTTATAAGCCAAAAAGAGAAAAGTAAAAGCAATGTCAAACACCCACGAAGTTAAATGATCTTGAAGAGCATAGCATGAGGGCGTAACATAATAATTGTCCAATGTGATAGGAGGCTAGGCCTAGGCACTTCAGCTTCAAGTTTGTCTTGTTGAACATTTGCATATAGTTGATAAATAAAAAGAAATTACAGTTGTACCTACTAAATGCGTCCTAAGTAAACGACAAATTGTAATTTTTCTTCTTCCTATACATATTTAAAGCAGTATGATATGGGAAAATTTCAAATTTATTGTAAAATGACATGGAAAACTGCATTGACAAATCTGTTTTGTGCAAGTATATGTGTATCTCTGTTCTTAATATTTACAGAAAAGAAAACTAGCTCTTGTCTAGGTTTCTATGAGAGCCTACATTCTTTAGCCAGTCAACAACTTCCTGGATTGTTGGCCTCTTGAACGGGTTTTGGTTCACGCACATGCATGCCACGTCAAGAACTTGCAGCATTTCATCATCGAAGCCCTTTCCTCTCAAGCGAGGATCAAATACTTCGTCTTGTTTTCCCTCTCCCCTCATCTGCTGAACCCAACCAACTAGTTCTCTTGACATCTTTGGCTTGAACATTTCCATTGGTCTCTTACCGGTGAGCAGCTCAAGCATGACAACCCCAAAACTGTACACATCTCCTCTCAATGTGGCTACCCACGCTTGCCCGTACTCAGGGGGAATATACCCTAAAGTTCCAACAAGTTCGGTTGTAACATGAGTTTGGTAAGGAAGAATTAGTCTGGACAATCCAAAATCTGCTACATGTGCTTCAAACTTCTCGTCAAGAAGGATGTTGCTGGACTTGATGTCTCGATGCACAATATGGGGCTCACATATTTGATGCATGTAAGCCAAGCCACAACTTGCTCCCCTTGCGATCTTCAATCGTGTTGGCCAATCTAGTTGCGATGGACCATCTTCCTTTTCGTGTAACCAGTAATCCAGACTTCCATTTTCCATGAAGGAATATATAAGTAGCCGAAATCCCTCATACAAACAATAACCTTGCAGTGAAACAAGATTCCCATGTTGAGCTGTAGATAGAGCCTCTACTTCTGCTTTAAATTCCCTTTCCATAAGACCCATATCTCCTGAGAGTTTCTTGACAGCCAGATTGGTGCCATTTGCCAGTGTAGCTTTGTAGACCAGACCAAAACCTCCACAGCCTACAATATTTGCTTGGTTGAAATTGTCAGTGGCTTTTAGAAGTTCACTCATGGTTAGATCTTTGGTATCATTAACATCATTAGGAAACAATACAACTACGCTGGTATTCTTGTTGGCCTCAGGAGGAAAGCCATTATAAGAATTGCTAGAAATGGATCTCATCTCCAAATTGTCAGAATCCCCTCCTGGAATGATCCTTCTCTTAGACAATATCCACAGTGCTAGTCCAGCAATAAGTAAACCAGACCCGGCACAAATCCCAATGACCAATCCGAGAATGTATTTTGTGTTCACCTTTTTACGAGAAACAGTGTTGTGAGCATTTACTGATGAATTGGAGCAAGCATGTTGTATAACTGAACCACAAAGCCCTGGATTCCCCACAAAGCTGGAATTGGGGAAAGTATCAAATTGACCTCCGGATGGTATGGGCCCTTGAAGACTGTTATTTGCAACATTAAATGAAGACAAGAAATGGAGACCTTTTAGTGATGCAGGGATTTGTCCAGACAGGTTGTTTTCAGAGAGATTCAGTATCTCCAAGTTCGTGAGGTTCGATATTTGATCTGGAATGTTCCCTGAGAAGTTGTTATTTCTGAGGTCAAGCACATGAAGAAACTTCAGTTGGCCAATTTCTGTAGGGATATTACCAGTAAGACTATTGTTTCCCAGGTATATAGATGGAGGCAAGCTTGAGAGCTGATTGTACTGCTGATAGGAAGCGTTATTGGGTTGCGCAAACACAGGCAGCGGAAGATAACTCCGGCCAACCAATTCCTTTTCCCCTTGTGATGCTAGTGTTTGCAATCCCCCAATTTCCTTTGGAAGTTCTCCAATTAGCCGGTTAGAAGACAAGTCTAAGTAGAAAAGATTTGATAGACTACCCAACCAGCTAGGAATAGATCCTGTGATTTGATTGACAGACAAGTCCAACACCTCAAGGTTCTTGAGATTTGATAACCAATTGGGCACCTGACCTGAAAGTCCGGAAGCACCAAGCGAAAGAACCTGAAGATTCTGAAACCCATTCAAGTTTCTTATACTTCCATCATCCGGTATCTTTTCATTAAAAAAGTTCACAGAAAGTATCAAAGTAGTGAGATTCTTACAACCCATCATAATTTGAATAGCCCCAGTAAGATTGGTTAAGTTGTTATAAGAAACTGACAGGAAAGACAGAGATTGCAGTTCTTGTACTTCAGGTAAGATTTGTCCTTCCAATTTATTATAAGCAAGCCTAACAGCAGTTAATGATCTACAGGAGTAAAGGGTTTGAGGCAAATTACCTGTAAAATTATTGTTCCCAAGATCAAGGATTCTAAGTTGTTGGAACTTCGAAAAATTGAAGGCAGAAAGCTCTCCTTTAAACAAGTTGACTCGCAAATTTAACGTCACCAATTTGGTACAGTTCATCAGAGATGGAGGGATAGAACCTGTGAGATTGTTTATATGAAGCTGAAGCTGTTCCAAGTTAGAGAGGTTCCCAATATCTCGGGGTATTGTACCGATCAAATGATTGGAATAGAGATCAAGAATCCTGAGCTTATTGAGGTTAACCAGTGAATTGCTGATAGAACCAGCAAGGTTGTTAAGAGGTAAGGATAGTTTTTCAAGCAATATTGCTCTGAAAATATCTTCAGGAATCATCCCTGAGAGATTATTGAAACCTGCGGCGAAAATCCTCAGGCTAGAACATTCACCAATTCCAGAAGGAATATTGCCACTGAAATCATTCTTGGAGAAATCAAGAATGGTCATGGACCGAAATGAAACGACGCAAATGTTGGATGGAATCTGACCTATGAAGCTATTGTTGCTGACATTAAATGTACTTAAATTTGCAGCAACTTGAAGAAATGAATTAAACGGAATAACCCCGTTAAATCTATTGCTAGACAAGTCCACTATTCGGATAGAAATATTGGTTTTGTTATTGTGATTGCTTGGTAATTCACCATCAAGATTATTGTAACTGAGATCAAGAACCTGAAGGCCATTGATGGAAAATAATTCAGATGGGACAGAACCAGAAAGATGATTATGGGACAAATTGAGGTAAGAGAGATGGGTAAGATTGGCAAGAGATGATGAAAGAGTTCCGGAAAGATCTTTAAAGGGTAGTGAAAGGTTATTTACTCTACCTGTAATTTCATCACAATCAACTCCTTCCCATAAACAACAATTAGTAGAAGAAGACCAATTTACAGAAGAAGAAGATAAGTTAGAAAAGAAGGTAAATAAAGAATCATGATCAATTGGGTTCCAAAAAGCAGCAGCAGCTTGACAACAAGGATTCAATAATAGTATCAAAATCAACAGAAAAGCAGAAAACACGACAAACCCAGATGAAAAGAAGGAAGAGGAAGAAGATGATCTTGTTCTGGGTATCATTGGGTATGAAAAGTAGGTAAAAAGCTTCAATCATTAAACAAAAAGCTTCAAGCTTCAAACTTCTTTTCCCACTTTTCCCACTATTGGGACATAGAAGAACAAGAATAAGACATGAACCAGAAGAAGAACCATATATCTACCCAACTCAATCTTGTAGACTAACAAAGATTTGGAGATTGAAGTTAACCTCTCCTCTATTGACCAAAAAGACAAGAAATTTGAGAAAGACAGGAGGAGATTCATAGACAGAATGTGCGTGGGAGCATGACATTAGGTTATTATTATTAATAATTTTTTCCCATTATTATTATCATAGCACTACCGAGAAAAAAAAAAAGAGTGAAGAAGAAGAAATAAAAAAAGAAGTCATCATGAATAAAAGGAAAGAAAATCTTAGAAGTTTACTTTTGGGCGGCTGGTGGTGGTAGTGGTGGTGGTGTGGTGGAGATGAAGGTGGAGGTAAAGGTGGACTCTTTTCTGGAATCTGATTGATTGAATGATGACCCAAATCTCCACAAAGAATCCAGATATAGCCCCTTTTGATTCTAAAATCTTTTGAGCCTCAAAAAGGAAATTTCCTTCTTTTCAGTTTTACTCATATGTAAATTAGGAATTTCTACTGAAAATTTTACTCTTTTTTTCACTTATTGTATGGGCAGATTGCTAGTTTCTGGCTGGCTGGCTGGTTGGTTGGTTGGCTAGTTGTACTTATCTGCAATTATCTAATCTTTAATAGCTTAAAATAAGTTCCTAAAAAAATACAAGCTTAAAGTAAGAATGGTCATAAGACGCGTAGATGAGCCAAGCTTACAAGTGGCTTGAAGCAGAGATTGACCCAATTTTTAAAATAGCGTTGCTAGATGTTTCAACGCTATGGACGGTTCATATTTGGTTGGTTCATATTTGGTTCGATAAATTTAAACATTTTAAGTTAGAATACGGGTGAATAAGTTAAAATGACGTGGTTTTGATTAATTTATTAATATTTTATGTTAAACTAAACTTGCGAACATGTTCAATTTGTTAGATCGGTGAATTCATGAACCAAATTCAAGTTCGGCTCAATTCATCTGAAAGGTGTTTCACGTACCATTTTTTAATTTAAAACTAACCTTTTTTTTTTTTTTAAACTATTTGTAAACGCAACAAAATACTATTTTTTATTTATAAGTGTTTTTCAAATCTAAAAAACACGAACAATATAATTAAACAAACTCAAATCATCAATTTTCCAAATCAAATTCAAATAAGTTTTTAAACTCAAATCATCAATTTTCCAAATCAAATTCAAATAAGTTTTTTAAAGAATGTACGGCTCGACTAATTTAGAAGTTGGATCATAAAATTGGTTCTAATGCACAATGGTCAACCAATTCCTACGTATATTATACAAAAAGCTGGTTGTTCTTTCTTAGACATTTCTTGACCCAGTCAGAAGCTTCTTCTGTTGTCCTTATATCATATCACCAAATAATAATGACAATAAATATATTATTGCTGCCGGCTACCACAGTTTATATCCAATATTCTTTTATTTTCCAAAGTTAGTTGAGTTTTTTTTTTTTTTTTGTCTTTAGTTATTCCAAGATTTGAATCCAGGACCTTTTGATCTTTGGTGACTTACCTCACTACCACCAACCTCTTGGGTTAGTTAGTTGAGTTAATGTATTATATAAAGATTAAGGGGTGTTTGGATCGGAGAAATAAGAAAGGAATGGAAAAGAAAATGAAATGGGTTGATTCTTTTTGTAGTTATTTGTTTTGTAAATTTAATCATTCTTGTTACCCTTTTTTTTTTAAATTTTTCCACAAAGTCCTTTATATTTATTTCTCACCCCCTCTAGAGTTTTCTATTTCTATTTCCCTTCCTAATAATAATAATAATTCCGATTCTCTGATTTAAACTAAACAGTCACAAAAAGAATCAGGGGCAAATCTTTCTAAAGCATACCCAAACAGAGAAATGTTTTCTTATTATCTGTTTCCTTTCTCCTTATTTCCTTTTTTTTATTCCATTCCGTTTTCTTTGCGCAAACCAAACGCCTCCTAAATATATTCTAGAAAATAAATATTGCATTAAAAAATTATACTTAGTTACAATTATATTTTCAAAAAAGCAAAGATATAATTATATTTTTTATGCCTTATTATTGTTTAATAAAACAATTAACTTCTGAGGCATTTGCTTCACAATTTTTTATGAGAAAATGCACCCATAAAGTTAATTATATGATGTTTAATTTTTTTTTGGATACAAGAGGAAAAACAAAGCAAACAACCAAGAAATTAAAGCAACTCAAAACACAGCAAAGGAATCAACCACGACGGAGGTTGCGACCAGATATTTTCGGAAACCCCATCCTAAACATCTCGGTGAGCAAAAGCGTCAGCCCCAAAGTTGCTCTCCCTACGAATATGTCAAAATTCCACACGTCAATCCTATTGAAGAAGGGTACGGATACTCAAAATAATATTCCGAAACCAATAACGAGACACATCCAAATTCTTAGATACAATATCAATGGCATCTAAACAATCTGATTCACAAGACATCCATCTTTCCCCAGACTCCCAAACACGTGAAAGGCCCTCTTTTATAGCGACCAATTTTGCAAGTAGCGAACTACCATTATCAAAGCCTCAGGAAAAACCCAGCAACCATCTACCATAACTATCACGAATGATGCCGCTGATACCCATATGATTGAGCGAAGCACTCCAACTTCCATCCACAGTAAGCCGTACATAATTAATAGAGTTTATCATGCTCTGACCTCCAGGTAAAACATTAGCACCGAACTTGTTAAATTCCTGAATCAAAATCCATATATTACAGATAACAGTATGCAAAGGCCAATGTTGGTTCTCGAAAATACAATTATTCCTCCATTTCCAAATCCACCACAAGATAGTAACAAATAAAACATTATTATGATGGAACAAAATGCCACGCAACCAGTCCAAGAAAGACAATCCGGAAGAAATAAGCGGCAATAGTGAACCAAAATACTGTCAAATACCTTGCACCAATGGACAATTTTGCAACAAGTGGTTCTGGTCCTCAACATCAGCACCACAACGTGGACAAGCAGTGGAGATGGATAAATGACAACGAAATCTCTTTTAGTTTGAAGGGAGCGCATTGTGGAGCGTAAGCCAGAGAAAGAACCTAACCTTTTCAGGGACCGAACACTTCCAGACAAGTCGCCAAACTTGAGATCCGCTTGATTCATGTTGCATAAGGAACTCATACCTAGAAGCAACAATATAAGTACCACGAGGGCAGCAAGTCCATCGAAGCATATCTGGATAAGAACTCTCTGTAGGAATATCAACATTACGAATTTCAGTCTGCACCACCTCATGTAAATTAGAACATAAAGTACTAAAATCCTAAGACCCATGATTCCACATGTCCACTACCCGCAAATCAGTATCAAGTATATGTACAAAAAGAACTTTATCACATAGTGTCCCAGATCCCAGCCAATCAGAGTACCATAGGGAAAAGAAGCCATTCCCAAGACAAGCCTTGAAGCCAACTCTTAAAGCATCCCTCGCCTTCAAAATGCTTTGCCAAACATACGACGCACCCAGAGGCTTCTGGACAGATAAGATGTTACCCTATGGTGCATATTTATCCACTAGAATTTTCACCCAAAGCTTCTCTGGCTCCTCTATAAAGCTAGCAACAAGCTTTCCCAGTAACGCCACATTATTTTCCCGGGCACACCGGAGATCAAAACCACCCTTATCTTTAGGCTTCACCATTTCACTCCAAGACACTAAATGCCAACCCTGTAAATAACCTTGCTTGGCCCAAATAAAGTTCCGAATAGATTTATCCACATGATCACATACCGATTTGGGGAACCCAAAGCGCTTGTATAGTATAGATCAGTAAAGAGGAAACCACCGACTTAGCTAAGCAAAGCTTACCTGCCCTGTTAAGAAGTTTACTTTTCCAGGAGGAGAGTCTCCTATTAATACTTTCAATTATCGACAAAAACACATCCCTCTTTACCCGTCCCTGTATTAGAGGTAACCCTAAATATTTTCCTAAATTGCTTACTTTCTGAATACCCGAATGAGAGGACAGCCAAGCTTGCTTTTGCCTTGGTATATTTCTCGAAAACACCATTCTGGACTTCTCAACATTCACTTTCAAACCAGAAGCCTGAAAAAAAGCTTGCAAAGTATCTGAAACAACCTTCATTTGGTTTTTAATAGCTTGGCAGAACAAGAGAACATCATCCGTAAAAAATAGGTGTGAGACCTCGATCCCTTCCTTGGTTAACCGAATTGGTTTCCATAGACCCCTCCAAGACTAGCTTCTGAATCTGGATAGCTAGCCGTTCCATACATAGAACAAAAAGATACAGAGAAAGAGGATCGCCTTGTCGAAGGCCCCACTGAGGAGTAAACGAAGAAAGTTGCGTTCCATTCCAGAGAACTGATAGACTGGGAGACTGCATACCCCACATAATTAAATCAACAATCTTAGCTGGGAAGCCAAAATTGTAAAGTGTAGCATGGAAGAAATCCCAACTGACTCTATCATAAGCTTTCTCCAAATCAATTTTGAAAGCCACTAGACCACAGCCTCGCCGCCAGTTATGAATAGTATGCATGATCTCTTAAGCCAACAAGATATTATCCCGAGTGCCCCTTCCTAGGAGGAAACTGCCCTGAAGTGGACCAATAAAGTCTTGAAGGAGAGGGTAGAATCTCTTCACCAACACCAATGTGATGACTTTGTACACCACATTACACAAGCTAATAGGACGCAAGTCCTTAAGACACACATGATTATCCACCTTAGGTATAAGAATAATCAATGTCTCCAATAAACTGGGATCAACATAACCATCCATGAAAGCCCTTTGAACAACATTAACCAGATCATTACCAATAATATGCCAATACTGCTTATAGAAAAAAGCATGAGAACCATCCGGACTCGGGGCCTTAAACAGTTGCATAGCCATTACCACACGGCGAACTTCTTCTAAAGTCACAGGTAGTAATAAGGTCTGCCTATCCTTATAGGATAGGGAAAGAATAGCATTCAGCATAATATGATTACGACAAACATGCATATCCATAGAAAAAAGATTAGTAAAAAAAGATAGAGCTTCCCCCTGTAACACTTGTGAATTGGTGCTCCAGTCGCCATTTTGCAAAAACAACCTATGAATTTTATTCCTCTTCCTCCGAATGATGGTCTAAGCATGAAAGAATCTAGTATTTCGGTCTCCAAATTTCACCTACTGCTCCCTGGACTTCTGATACCACATAAGCTCCTCTTGGACAAGAACCCGCTCATACTCTTGCTGTAATGATCTTTCTAAGTGGTGAAGCGCCTTTGAACCACATATTTCTAGCTGACGCTGCACACCTACAAGCCTCCTTTCCACCCTTTATTTCCTCTACTGAATATTACCAACACATGCTTATTAAATGCAGTGGCCGCTGTTCTCATAATATTCAGTTTCTGGGAAAATTCAGCATCATGCCTAGTCCAAGAATCCCTCACGACACCTTCAAAATCAGGATGGGTAACCCAGGAAGCATTGAACCTAAAAGGACGAGTCTGATTCCCCCCCTTTAATGCATAGAACCGCAACAACAAAGGAGAATAATTAGAATACACTCGGGAGAGATGCTCCACATATGCTTCCGGGAAAGTCATATACCAATCCATATCTACATAAGTTCGATCCAACCATTTACCAAGAAATCCCCCATTACTATTACGGCGAACCCATGTAAACTTAGAACCTGTAGCACTTATGTCCAGTAGGCGGCAATCCTCCAACATGTCTAGCAAAACCATAGCATGATCCCTGCAAAACAAACCATCAACAGTCTCCGAAGGAAAGCAAAATTCATTGAAATCACCAATCACATTCCATGGACCCAATATCTTTCCTCTAAGTTCTCGAAGATGAGCCTAAAGCATCCTTCTAACTCGAGGATTTGGGCTTGCATAAAGGAAACTACTACTCCACTGGATGTCATCCTTCTTAAAGGCAACGATAATTACTTGGGAATGAATTTCCAAAGGCTGAACATCAAAATTCCTCTGAGTAGTAACCAACACCCAAATACCACCACTGTGCCCCCAGCCTCAGATACACTAGCCAACTCATAACCCAGGTTCCTCAAAAAATTTGCAACACTAGAAAACTGGTAGTGAGTTTCCATTACAACAAAAACAGCTGGATGGTGGCTTTTCATAATCTCCTTCACCCGCTACTTCCCTCGCACATTAGTCGCTTCCTGAATATTCCACACCACAATTTTAAAGCTTTTATCAATCATAAAATAAAAAATGTCGAAAAGAAATAACAAAAGGACAAATTACTCTTTATCAGGCGGACGACCCTCTTCCCTCATACCCGGAGTGCTTTTAAAATGCATAACCAACGAGTTATCCCCACCAAAATCAACACCGGTCAAGCTTGAATTGGATGGGTGAGAACTAGCATCAAAATAATTAGGTGGAACTACGACAGGACTATATAAAGCTTTACCTACGTATCGGAAGCTTGAGTTGGATGCCACTCCTCGCCCAACACCATTAACCACAGTACCACCCAAAAACACAAATTTAGAAGCCGAAACCTCTGCTGAATTAGGAACTAGCAGTCCCTCATTACCGAACATAGGACTCATTCGTGAATTCTTTATGTCTTTACCAGTAATAACAGAGGAATCAGACAAAGGATTATTTTTAACCGGTTTGACTAGATTAGTCTTCTTTGCCCCGCCTACCAGACTACACTTTTTAGAATGGTCAAGTCTCGGCAACTCATTAGATTTCCTAACCTCAAAGCCCACTAGGTCCACTTGTAATGAGGCAAACTTGTTCTCAGCATTCACAAAGGAATCACCACGATGGGCCTCTTTCTTGGGCTTTCTTTTAGTTTTGGAAACAACCAACCAATATCCATGTTGTTGCACAGGGTGCGTGGAACAAACCAAATTCTCCACCTGAATATCTAGAGACGGCTCAGAAGATTGAGACATGTCCGCCATTGACTTCGGATGTGAACGAGTAGACTCCGTAAAGTCAACCCCTGCCGCCGTACCGGCCACAGGCAAGTGTGTAGGAGCTGACAAAGAGGCTGGAGGAGAAGTCGGGGACACCTTGCAATTTCGCTGGATATGGCCATAACAACCACAACTACGCAGAGCAAATAAAGACCTTTATATTCAACATGATACCAGACATCCCTGAAACAAATTCTGCCTACAATTGGTCGATCCAAATCAATCTCCACACAAATGCGAGTAAACCTGCCCCTTTGCATGTCGAGAGTACGCATATCCACTCGTATAGGTCTCCCCACCGCCGTGGCAATCATGAGCAAAAAACTTTCTTCATACAAATGCATTCCCAAGCATGGTATGCGGATTCACACCATAGTGGTATTGATCCTGGAATTAGCAGCGACAAAATTCGGAGTCCACGGTTTAACTGACAAATAATGATCAAAGATAAGCCAAGGGGTTCCACTCATCACTTTCTCCCTATCCTCCAGAACATCGAATTTGATAAGAAAATAACCATGTGTAATATCCATGAGCTCAAAGCCACCTATTGGCTTCCAAAGAGATTTCAGTTTCTCCCTCAGCACCACATATCCAACCGATTTACCAAGCAACTTAACAATCAAACAGTCTTTCCACGGCTGACATAACCTGTCATACTCATTTTCATCAATAGAAAACTTAGGCAGCAATCTGTTCCCATCCACCAGTTCCAACTTCATCAGCCATGAGTAACAAGATTGCGAACCTCCTTAGCCTTTGGTTCTTAATGGCCTAAAATTTTCTCTTTAAAAGTAGGACGCTATACCAGATGCACTCCTAAGCCACCAGAATCCGGTGGTTCCGGTGGAAGCTCTCCACCACTCATCACCACATCCCCACTCATCGCTACTTAATAATATATTCTTCCTCCCTTTCTCTTTATTTTTTGTAATTATATGAGGTTTAATTAATTGTTTAGACTAATTTTTCTTTTAAAAAAAAAATCATTTTTAGAACACATGGCCGACGCTTAATTTCCTATATACTTGTCTCAAATTTGGCTTATTTAAATTTTTAGATAATAAATACATGTTAAATTGTCCAAATAAAACTAATAATTGTTTTTTTTTTCAAATTTAACTATGAATAAAACATATTAATATATTTTATTATTATTATTTTCTAATTGTTTGGTAGATTGATGAAGTACAATTATTTTAATGACAATTTAATTTTTCTCATTCTATTTTTAAAATTTTTTTTTGAAAAGTTAAATTCCGTCAACTTAATGTACTCAGTTTCATATATATATATATATATATATATATATATATAAAGAATTCTTGTATTTTTTTTAACTTATGTATTTTCTCTCTCGTCATTATATAAATTTGGACCTATCACTAAACAAATAAAAGAAAAGGCAAAGTCAAGTCAGTCATAACGTGTTTTAAGAAGTTTTGATTAAGCAATTGAATAATAATAGTTTGATTATTTGAAAATGTTATAAAATCCATGAGAAATGTACGAATTTCTAAAATTTCAGCAAATGGTATAACCTAACATGTTTTTGTCCACTTCCAATTAATGATTTTCATCTTTAAATCATAAAATTGTTGATAATTTGTAATGTATTGTATGAAATTAGCGGTTAGATATTCATATAGCTGACATCAATTTGTTTGGGACCAATAATAATTGTTGTAGAATATTTAGAATAGAATTTTTAGTGAAATGGTACAAATAAACTTTAGTTACTAAAACAAAGGCCACCAAAATTTCAAAATTAGAAAAACGAAGGCCAAAAATGGAACTGCCCCTTCCAACTGTCGTTGCCGCCGTCTCTGGCCACCACCAGCAACACACCCCATACCTGCTGGTAGCTGACCTTTCGACGAGTCCATTACCGTTAAGAACTCCATCGTCTAATGTTGGATGAGACCGCACGCGCTGGTAAAAAATGGTTGATGGAAAAATTCCTTTTTCTGCAAATTTTTCCGTTGCCATTTTCGATGGCCTTTGGCAATCCTATGGCCACGATTTGATGTCAAAAGACTCGCCTTCTTGAGCTCTTTTAGATCTAGTATAGTTCGGCCGAGATGTGGTCGTTTTGCTAAAAAATTGGTTTTTTTTTTACTTCATTTCTTTTTTTGCAAACGGCCAAGTCACAAGAAAATTAGACTATCTTTGAAATCTACGTGTTGAAAGTTTTTTGATAACATATCATTTGTTAAGTTTCATTATTGTTACAATTTTCTGGTTAGAAAATGTTGAAGATGAAGATATTTCAACAAACATCAATAACAATCAATAAAAAAATTTCAATAACAATTAGTAAAAAATTAAAATTTAATAAAAATAAGTATCATTAATAATTAATAAGAATTCATAACGATCTTTTAGTATGAATCTCTCAGCTTTTTAGAGCTTGGTGGTGTGGTTGGAGAGGTCAGGGCCTGGGCCTAGTCAACTTGGTGGGCTTGGATTTAGAGGACAGCTAGCTATAGATAAACCACGCTTGAATCTGTTGTAATAAGTTCATTTCTTTCAATCTATGTTAAAAAAAAAGTTCATTTCTTTCAATTTCATCCAAATTTAAAAAATTACAGTGCACTTTTAAGGGAATTTTGCGAAATAAATATGATTTATTTGTAACTTTTTTTTTTTTTTTAACATAGATATTCCTAAATCTATTCTAATCTAAGGGGGAGAGGGGAGGTAGGAGTTGAACCCGGGTCGTGCTGGGAGAAGCTCAGCGCTTTAACCAACTGGGCTGAAGCTTACTCCTTAATTTATTTGTAACTTCAAAAATAGTACATTTATATTACAATATGTAAAGTTCGGAATGCACATATATGATAAACTTTTTATTAATTAAATAGTGTGTTATATTCAATTAATTGAATTTGTTCATCATATGTTATAAAGATGTCGATAGGAGCCCAAACGAGTTCACAGGATCAACTCTAATCCACATATATTAAGTAAAATTACATGACTATCGTAATTACAAAATTTAAAATATAACTTGCGTGTTGTGATTGAAAAAAATAAATTTCTATTTTCTTAGTATTAAACAAGTAATTCCATATTATATTTAGAAATTATTACAACACAAATTCAATTGAACACACTTTTTTTTTTTATAAATTTTATAAAATAAACTTGATTTTGACTTTTATTTTTAAATTCAATTACATAAGCTTCTGTTGAACCGGATAAAATTTTTAATTTTTAATAAAATATAAAATAAATATATCTAAAATAAAGATTCCTTTTTTCTTTTTAATAAAATTTGGTTTAATTAACGAAAGGCTATACAACAACAACAACAACAACAAGCCTTAGTCCCAAACAAGTTGGGGTCAGCTGTATGGATCCTCTAACGGTTAAGCTCTCCAAACAGATATAAAGAAGAAAGCATAAGAAATACAAGAACATTCAACACGATCCTTAGGCATTATCCACAACATGGATTTTACGTCTCCATTCAAGCCTGTTATGAATCAAATCCCCATCGATATCCAAGGCTCGTAGATCTCTAGCTATTACTTCTTTCCATATAGTCTTAGGCCGTCCCCTACCCCTCTTGGCCCCATCGATTACCAAATTCTCACATTTACGCACTGCCGCATGCGGGGGCCTCCGTAGGACATGATCATACCATCGGAGTCTACCTTCTCTCACTTTATCACTAATCTCTGCTACATGGACTTTCTCTCGAATATGGGCATTCTTGATTTTATCCAACCTTGTATGGCCACACATCCATCTTAACATTCGCATCTCTGCCACATTCATTTTGTGGAGCTGTTGACCCGTTGGTGCCCAACATTCACTCCCATAAAGTATTGCTGGTCGCACAACTGTCCGATAGAATTTACCTTTCATCTTAAGGGGTATTTTCTTGTCACATAGAACCCCTGAGGCACCCTTCCACTTTATCCACCCAACTTGTATTCTGTGAGCCACATCTCCATCCAAGAGTCCTTCATCCTGAAACATAGAACCCAGATATTTAAATTGTTTAGATCTTGGGACCAAAACTCCATCCAATACCACTTCTTGTTCTTGCTTCTTCCTTAAACTGAACTCACAATGCATATATTCTGTTTTACTCCTGCTTAACTTAAAGCCCTTATCTTCAAGGGTTTTCCTCCACACTTCCAACTTACTGTTAATTCCCGCACTGGTTTCATCAATAAGTACAATGTCATATGCAAATAACATGCACCAAGGGACATCATCTTGTATGCTCCTGGTTAGCTCATCTATAACTAGGGTAAACAGATATGGACTCATGGCCGAACCTTGATGCAACTCAACGGTAATGGGAAAAGCTTCTGTGTCCCCACCCGGTGTTTTCACACTAGTAGATGCATTCTCGTACATGTCCTTGATGATGTTAATATACTTGACATGTACTCCTTTTCTCTCTAGAACCCACCAGAGTACTTCTCTTGGTACTCTATCATAGGCTTTCTCCAAGTCAATAAACACCATGTGGAGGTCTTTCTTCTTCTCTCGGTACAATTCCATTAACCTTTTTAGAAGAGAAATGGCTTCCATCGTAGATCTCCCTGGCATAAAACCAAATTGGTTCTTCGACACTCCCGTAATCTTCCTCAGTTTGTGTTCTATAACTCTTTCCCAGAGCTTCATTGTATGACTCATGAGTTTGATACCCCGATAATTAGTGCAGCTTTGGATGTCTCCTTTATTCTTGTATATTGGGATCAGAGTACTCTTTCTCCATGCATGTGGCATCTTTCGTCCTTTCAAGATAGCATTAAAAAGTTTGGTTAACCATACAACTCCTGTCTCTCCAAGGCTCTTCCAAACCTCTATAGGGATACCATCTGGGCCGCATGCCTTTCCCACCTTCATATACTTCAAGGCTTCTTTTACTTCACCATATCTTATACGCCTATACCAACTAAGATTTCTATCTGACGCAGGTAGGTTTTGAAAATCTTGTTCATGGTCAGAGTTGAAAAGTTGTTCAAAGTAGGCTCTCCATCTCTCCTTTATCTCATTATCTCCTGTTAGAACCCGTTGAGCTTCGTCCTTTATACATTTAACCTGACTTAAGTCTCTGCTTTTCCTCTCTCGCAACCTTGCTAGCTTGTAGATACCCTTCTCCCCCTTTTTAGTACCCAACTGTTGATACAATCCTTCTAATGCTCTACCACGGGCCTCAGCAACTGCTTTCTTTGCTTCTTTCTTGGCCCTCTTATACTCCTCAAAGGCCTCATTGTTTGTCGCATTTGGTAACTTTTTATACCACTCCCGCTTAGCCTTAATATGCTTTTGAACCTCCTCGTTCCACCACCAAATATCTTGTGGCCGAGGCCCTGACCCTTTAGAGACCCCAAGAACTTTACTTGTTACTTCCTTAATGCACATTTCCATTCCCTGCCACAAGCCTTCTGCATTATCTTCCAGGTTCCAAACACCCTCCTTGAGCAACTCCTTTTTAAAGGTTCTTTGGGTTAGGTCTCTCAGTTTCCACCATCGTATCCTTGGTTCTGCTTCTTTCTTTTCCTTCTCCCAACGACTTTTGGTCTTGACATCCAACACCACAATCCGATGTTGAGTTGTCAGCGCTTCACCTGGAATGACCTTGCAATCCTTACAACTACTTTTATCCCGCCTGCGAGTAAGGATATAATCTATCTGGCTTTGGGTTTGTCCACTCTTGAAAGTGATCAAGTGTGACCTCCTCTTTTCAAAACACGTGTTTGCCAGCAATAATAGAATATATTTTTGGTTAAAAGAAATTAATTTAAGAGCTAAATCTTTTAACTAAAACAATGATTTATTCAAACAATAATAGAATAGGGATGTAGTAGTTATAGATACAAAGTTTGAGGACTAAATAACATTTTTACAAAAATGGGAAATATAATATGAAGCTGCGGCGGGAAAATTACCGGAACATGCTAAGTTCCCAAAACAAAAAATGGTGCAGAAATCTGATCTTAGCAATAAA
This sequence comes from Croton laevigatus, assembly GCA_949640765.1. Taxonomy (NCBI): domain Eukaryota; kingdom Viridiplantae; phylum Streptophyta; class Magnoliopsida; order Malpighiales; family Euphorbiaceae; genus Croton; species Croton laevigatus. Next base: position 11,054 of record CATIWJ010034268.1, on the reverse strand, counting down.
CCCTAACAATGGAATTGAAAAGGGGAGATATTGTTTGGGCAAGAGTAGCATACCCTAAAAAATGGTGGCCGGCGGTGGTTTTAAGCATCGATAGCCTAGGTGTCGCCGTTTCTTTCTTCGACGGCAGCGAGAACCCTCGTTTTTTCCTGGAAAAAGAAGTGTGCCTATTTCAAGAGAACTTCAATTCACTTGTTCAGACAGTAGAAAATTGTAGTAAAGGAAAAGAACTGTTGTATAAGGCCCTGAAATCGCTGGTACGACAAACCGTTTCGAGCTTGAAATGCCAGTGCCATTTTCAACTTCCTCAGCAAAAAGATGCAATTGTTAGGAGGAAAAAGAAGGACAGAGGAAAAGGGGTTTTGTTTCAATCAGATTCTGTGTTGGGTTTTGTTCTTGGACTGGCGGTTTCGCCTTTTCTTGAAGTTTCTAAATCTGTATCTGCAGTCACCGCCGTTGCCCAAATTAATGTGTTTCGCCGTTTTGTAGTCAGTGAGCAAATATTGATTTTCCGGAAAGAAAAAGTGAGAAAACAACGAGAAAGGAACTGGTCTATTTGTTTAGCTCCTTCGCTTGGTTCAGGTATATGTTCTCAAATTTAAGTTCAAGAATTGATTTTAGAGTTAGTATTTGCAGCTTTTTTTTTTTTTTTTCACTTATTAGTTAATTTTTGCATATTTAAGTTCAGTTATAGAAACTCATCAGCAATTTAAATTATTTTCCCTATTTGGTCCAATTATATGGGTTCATGTTCTAGGATAGGAAGGAATGTCGTTTAGGTGTTTGGTTATTTGTTTCTGAGAATTCCTCTTCTTGAATATCTTTTTCAGTAAGTCCGAATTCGTCATTTGTAGATGTGGAGTTCGATGAACTTTGGAATGAGGATCAAACTAATAGTGGCTCATGCATTCAAATTGAGAAGACACAGTCACAATCAGTACACAAGATGCTGGTTAATTTGCGGAATCTTGCTTTAGATGCAAATTATATTAGGGGAGAAGGCTTGAATTCTGTGAAGCGGAACTTTTTTATTTTCAGACGTTGTATGTACCAAAGTACCTTCCGCGGCAGGTTTAAAAATTGCTCTTCTGGTACCATTGAAGCTCAGTTTCTTAATGCTCGGTCATATGGTGAGCTAAGGGACAAGGTTGGTGAATATGATTGTAGGAATTCTTCTGATCCTTTTGAACACAAGATGTCATGCAATCTTAAAGTCCTCAGGTTAAATAGGCAGCATGATCGCCCTGTTGGTTCTGGTTTTTATTTGAAGATGCCCAAGTATCATTTGCCACTCGATCTGGATGCTTATCGTTGGAAAAGCAGGCATGGGCTGGATGCTTCAATCTCAGAATCTGCTTTATCAGATCTTTTTTTGAAGTTCTGTGATAATGCTCATCTGCGGGTAGATAGAATAAGTTGCAATGCAAATGTCTCTGATACTTTTTCCTCACCCCCATTAGTGGATTTATTTATGGTTGATGATGCAAGTTCAAGAACCAAAACCTGCCTGCCATCCATTGACGTTATGGATCAGTTCCAGATGCAACCTAGAAGTGATGATGTTGAAGAAATATCTATTGAAACCAACAAAAGTTCAAGCAATACTAACAAGCTTCTTATCGCTTCTGATACATCATCCAATTTGGCTCAGGAATCACTTGGTTCCATTTCTACTCGCAATATGAATCAGTTCCAGATGCAACCTAGTTGTGATTATGTTGAAGAAATATCTGTTGAAACCCACAAAAGTTCGAGCGATAATAAGAAGCTTCTTATTGCTTTTGATATATCATTCAATCCTCAGTTGGTTCAGGAATCACCTCGGGTTCAAACCAACCAAAAATTGAGTGTTGATTCAGAATCGAGAGGCAGTTCCACGGGTATTAAGCAGTCCCATCGGCGTTTTACTTCTGATGTACCATTCAAACCAGTAGAAGGTCGGCAATTCACAAGCAAGATCTTTCCCAATTGTCAGTATTTGCACATGAAGTTCCCCAAGGATTTTAGTCTTCCGTCGAAGAAGGATTTAATAAGAAAGTTTAGTAGATTTGGTCAAATAGACTTGACAAGAACCCAAATCTTTCCTCGACTAGGATCCGCCCAGGTGGTTTTTTTACACCAGCTTGATGCAATAACTGCTTATCATTTTGCAAAGAGAAAGAAACGTGTGTTTGGTGAAGCAAATGTCATATTCTGGTTTGACCCGTTTGAGAAGGAAAGAGGAGGATCCAATATTGTAGCTCCCATGCCTAACCTAAAATCATGCCTGAAGTGCTCAGAGTTGCAGGAAGAACAAGAACACAAGAAGTGCACCAAGAGGGTGAGATTTTCTACTGAAGTTTTGGAAGTTGTGCCGCGAAAGCTCAAATCCTACCCGAAAGAATCAAGTCCGCACAAGCTAGAGGGTAAGCTGACCAGGAAGAGACCAAGTTCTATAACAGAAACCCGATTGCTGAAAAGACCTTTATTTGGGGAGGAGGATAAGAACAACACCAAGAGGGTGAGGTTGGCTCCCGAAGTTGGGGGGCGAAAACTGAAATCCTTCCTGAAAGGATCAAATTTGCACAGGCCAGAGGATAAGAAGGTCAAGAGACCAAGTTTTCTGACAGAATCCCAGTTGCCAAACATAAAATCATGCCTCAAAAAGGCACAAGTTTTTGGACAAAATGAGGATAAGAAGAAGGGTACCACCAAGAAGAAAGTGAGGTTTTTGATGGTAACCTAGACTAGGTCTGGTGTTATGTAATCTTGTAAATACAATTACTCTAAGCTGATGCGGTAGCGCTCTGTAATGTGATGAAATTGCTATTTTTGTTTCGGGATAATTTTATTGATGTTATAAAGAAATGTATATAATGCAATCAAGATTATATTCCATTACAACTTATTCATATGGACAACCTTTTTTTTTTTAAAGAAAACTACTTTTTCATTTCCATTTCTTTCTGTACTTCTTCATTGTTGACGTGGTCATCATGTCATCATAGACCACCACATCAGCACGCAGATGGCAGACTAACAATACTTCCAACATGTCAAATGAGTTCCAGATCAGCAAAAAGCCACGTCACGGTGTCACCTATCCACCTCACCTTCTGACAAAAAAATTGAAATCACAAAAATGAAGGAAAGCGCAAGACTTCTCTGGAATGTTCGAGCTTACATTACATCCCCATATAAAATGAACCATCACCATTACCGTGTTCTGTAGTTCACGCTGTTCATCTGTTTTTTCATCTTCCAGAACTTTTCCAAACTTCCACACAATGAGGTAAGCCTTTCTCATAACTAGAATCTGCCTTTTTGGATCATGAATAGCGATGAGTAAGGATCAAAGTTATGAACTTTGGCATGAATGTGATCTGGGTTCTTGTTCTTTATGAACTTTCGTATGTATTTGAACTGGGCTATTGTTCTTTCCTCATGAAAATTGCAAAAACATTTTCATTTTTTTGTACAGCCGCCACCCGCTTGTGAAATGGGCACAGAGAAGTGACAAGCTTTACATCACTGTTGAGTTGCCTGATGCTAAGGATGTAAAGCTCAAGCTTGAACCAGAAGGGAAATTCAATTTCTCTGCTACTAAAGATGATGTCCCTTATGAAGTTGACATTGAATTGTTTGACAAGATCAATGTAGAGGTAGTGAATGAATGACTTTTTGATGCAAAATAGAATTTTGGTAGGATATATATGAGATAAGGAGTAATAAAATTAAAAAGTGGGTTTTTCCCTTTTTGGTCGCTATTATAGGAGAGCAAGTACAACATTGGTGTGAGAAATGTTACATCTGTTATACAGAAAGCAGAAAAGAAATGGTGGAATAGATTGATAAAGCAAGAAGGAAAACCTCCTGTTTTCCTTAAAGTTGATTGGGATAAATGGGTTGATGAAGATGACGAAAAAGGTAAACAATTTGATTTCTTATGTGTTTTGTTTTGATATTATTGCCAAAATAGCTTTAGTTAATTGACTGATTAACATCTTTTCCTTGTCTAATTGTAACAGATGGAGGTGGCTTGGATTTTGGTGACATGGATTTCTCTGTAAGTACAAATCAATATTGGTTATTAGATTTTGTAAGCTATCAAAATTTGACTCTGGTATTGAAATTTGAAAACTGGATGGTACATGTTATTATATGTTTGATTTACGTCGAAAATCTTTTCTTTAGTGTTGTTTATATGCTTGAAGTAAGAGGAAAATAAGATTCTTTCAAGTACACAGCTTATATAATCGGCTGGAATGGTTGTAATTCGATAGATTAACATATCAGGATTTTTAAATTTCCTGCTTAAAAAGCAAATTCTTCAGTGTAGAGAGAAACCATTCCTGAACAAAATAAACATTGGATTTTAATTCTGTGCTGATTGAGATTAATCATAATACTATGCAGAAGTTAAACATGGGTGGGGACGATTTCAATATGGATGAGTTGAATGATGAAGAAGGTTAGAACTTCCTTCGTTAATGTGAAATGGAACACTATGTCACAATTGTTTTTTGACGTGTTATATATAATGTCTGAAATTGCATGAATTCCTGAACTGCTTTTGAAATAGCTGATGTGGGTTTGAATTTTTCACAGAAGGTGCAGAAATCCAAGAAGCAGAAGAAGGGAAAGAAGAAAGGAAAGAAGCAGAAGAATCTAGTTCAGCTGCTGAGAAAGCTAAGGCTTGATTGTATTGGAGGCTGACAAATGTGCAACCACTCTTTGTTATATGATAGTATAATTTTACTTGTCATCCTTTGTAAAAACCCTGCTGAGAAAATAGGATTAATTAATTTCAAAATAGCCTAAATGGTCCTTTGCCTATAAATTAGATTCTGTGTTTTATAGATTGACCCAATTTGCTATCTTTTCTTTCTTTTCGTTTTGGTTTGGCTATAGATTTTCACAAAACCCTCTGATTCCCATACTTTGGCTTTGTTGAATTTGCAGAATGATGTTTAGCCCTTGTTAGGCCTATTCAGATAATAATATTACTAATTTTAGCTATTTTGGATACTGAAATTTGACTAATGTCATTTAAAAAATTAGACAAAATGATGAAGCATTTAAACAGAGCCAAACAGTAAATAGGAGAGAATTATTATGTGAAAAATGAATGATTAAATAGTAATTTTTTTATTATTATTATTATTATTTAGGTTTCAACACAACTAGAACACCGAAAGGGGTTAAGTTTATAAATACAGAAACAAGGTACTTCAGTTACAAGCAAAGTACAAAACCAGAGAATGCTACACTGATGTTATTGCATTTCCTTCCTTACACTACAAAGCCCTACTACACTAAGATAAAATATATTGTCCTGCACAAAATTAAAAAAGGCAGAGTTTTTCACCCTCCATGTAATGGAGGTTTCAAGTTGAATCTGCCTTCTTTTGATCTACGCTACATGGCCGGGCACCCGGGGAAAAAAAATGAAACCAAAAGTTGTGCCAAACTTAACCGGAGTGATAAACACCGCATTAGTTATTAACATTCCGAACCGATATATTAGCCCGTTTTCTAGGATTCACTGCAAAATCAAATGAAATGGAAATATTAGACAAACGCCAGAAGACTATCAGGAAATGGGCATCAACACACTGATAAAATTATCAGAAAAGAAGTTTATTTTTGTACAAAAACGTAAATTTGTTAATTTCAAATGCAAGTTTTGCATTCCAATCAACACATCAAGCTCGACTCTAATCTGACAGCTAAGCTTCCAGCAGCAGGCCCATAGAAAATTAGCAATATTCGACCACCGCAAACTATTTAGGCAAATTACCAAATAATGTCATACATACATACAGATACAGTTGCAAACATGGAAGGAGAAAAGAAATTATGCTTCTGCAATATTTAGCTTTTGTCAAGGTCAAAACTAAATCATGTCTTCCTGCTCTTACAATGGTGCGACAACTTGCTAGCCACTTAAAGAATGCAACAACAACAACAACAATAACAATAACCACAGGCCCCAGTCCTAAACAAGTTGGGATACATGGATCCTCTAGCCACTATCCTCTAAAATATAAAGAAATAAATAATAAAAAACTGAACTATGCAAGCTCCATGACATGGATCCTATGCCTCAATTCTACCACCAACTAGACCCTCAACAATGTCTAATGCCTGTAAATCTCTAGAAATCACTTCCCCCAAAACAGTCTTAGATTGCAATAAAATCATTACCACATGCCCCAATAATATACTTGCAAAACATCATGGCAAAGCCACAATTGGCTGGAAGTAGACTAGAGTCTAGACCAATGGCTCCTAAAAAGAGGGTTCCTTTATGTAATTCAACCAACATGTATCTTCATTTAGTGAAAATCCAAGGGACAAAGAAACACACAAAAAATTACATGTAAATTTGGTGTAACATTTGAATTTAAGTAGTTTTGAATCTTCAAGTGAAATGCTTTTTCACTACTTACACAACCATAGAAACACCTTGAAGCCAAATAACCATAATTTGGGACGTGTGTGCAGGTGTGTGTAAGTCACTACCATAAGCATTAATGTTTTGCACAACCAACATCCAAACAAACAGAAATATAAGCTAGAGTCCAGACCTTATCAGCCACAACCCCAGCTTGCAGCCACCAAGCTATAGCTCATATACGAACTTCAACCAAAAGAACCACGGCATTTTGGAGATCCACATAAGCACTTTTTTTTCCCTTGAGGTGTGCTACTACTATTAGCCTCTTCTGAGCGAGAAATTCCATAATCATAAGTCAACTCTGTCATAGGGGGAATGTGTCTCAATGCAAAAAAAGCGATGTGGACATAGGATTCGCTATTATGTTCATACGCCACCGGCTGCCAAAACACATTAGGGCTACAGCCGTGATTCATAAATCGAGATACATTTCCAACATTCTTGGCACTTATGATTAGAGGAGGAATATCATATTCCTCAGTAGTTTCATTATTATCCTCTACGAATCCAGGTTCACAATTCCATTTGAATGGCTGATAAATACGTGTTGTATCGAACACGTAATCATCATCGTCACTCTCTCCATCTTGCCTTGACTTAGGCTTCTCTATAACCTCACCCGCATATTCACAAATAAAAGTACCTGCACGAATCGGATCCCATGACCGCAGCCCCCAACCTCTGTCCCTTGTCTTAAACACTTCCAACCGAACCTTTAAGCCAGTCTGTGACACCCGGTTCTTACAGTTGGGAATGCATGGACATGTGGGACCACATTCATGGACCAACTGCCTCCGGCCAACCAGAACCCCATTAGCAGTGTATGGGAAGTCTCCTCCATTTTTCCTAATGCAAGAGCAGTTTAGATCACCTGGAGCACATGCATTACGGCAGTTGCACCCGTAAGATGGCTCTGTCAGTTTAAATGATTTGATATACTTGACAGTAGTAAAATATTTGAAGTAAGCAGGGCCCTTCTCTTCATCATAATCGTTCACAAGCGAAACAGGTATACTTTCAGACCCAGAAGTGAGATCTGGAAGAACAAGACCAACCCTTGTAGATAACCCTTCTCTCCACTGCTGAATTGATTTCCAAGTGCCAAAAGCACCTGGCTGCCCAGGCACCCTAACCAACTTATACTTAAAAATATTACAACCAGACTTCCCCTTGTCAACCCACGACTCTTGGATTCTATAAAGCCCATCATACACATACACTTTCGATGTCGGATTAATTGTATCCTTCATTCCCCGAATCACTCTCACTTCATTTGCACGGTGCAAGCTCCTCTCCAATGCTAGGTTACCCCTCTCAAGCTTTTGATCCACCGCTTGCTTATCCTTTTTGTTGCTGTTTGCATTACCGCCAGCCCCACTATAAATTAACACATCTTTATCCTCTGCCTCATCATCATACCCACCAGATGAGACAATGCTTATTGCCAGAGGGTCTTCTTCTACATCACCTCTTACAACCATGTAATCAATTCCAGCCATAGATTGGGAATGCAACCCAATAATACACATCTCCATTCGAAAGAAGAAAATATCCCCAACCTCTACACCAGGAATCGCTCCAACCCTCTTCCTCATATTTGTTCTCAACCCTTTGCTCATCAACATATTACCCCCTTTCAAATCTGCCCGTTTAATTAACCCGGATGGTGCTTCCTTAGCATCTTCTAACTGGCTAAGCCTTCTTCTAAGGGCATCAAACCTCATTAGCACATTAATAACCAATTCCCTATCACCATCCTCTTTCTGTGCAGCACTAATGCCCAAAACAAAATTACTATCAACATCGGCCGATGAAAAGTCCAGGTCTTTCTTGGCCCTCTTTTGGGAAGAGGAGGATGAAGAAGCCCTTGACCTTCCTCCAGCACGCTTTGCTGATCCATCGTCCGTACTCCCATCTCTAGTCAGCACCCCATTTGATTGTGGCCGAAAAGAGCGAAGGGGCGCCGGAGTGTGTGTAGTTTGCTGGTTGAGGTCCGGCGGGGCAGACTGTGGTCCACTAAAGGGGTAAAATGGGGAAAATTCAGAAGGAAAAGGACCAGAAGGAGGTGCACAAACAAAAGGTGGCGTCTGAGGACTTGATGGAAACACAGGCACCAAAGTTCTCAAAGGTTTAACATCCAAAACCCTAGACTTATCAAAACCTGGAGACGGAGGTACAGAATTATTACTAGATCCTCCTTCCATTCCCAATTATTCTTCAACACCAAACGAAAGTAAAAAACCCAATATAAATACAAACCAAACCAACCCTCCAAAACCCAAATGAAACAAGCTAAAACTGTACCTAATCACAACTTCATTTCACATGAAATCCATACAAATACCTAAAAAGATCAAATCTTTCTCCCTGCAACAACAACAAAACCAAAATAAATTCGTGCATGTCCTTCAAAATAAAAAAGGTACTGAAAACAATAAACAAAAACATAAGATCTACAAATTTCAGGAACAATACTACAAAAATCAAGAGCAAGATCGAATTAAAACCTCAAGAAATGACAAAACCAAAAACTTAAAGGTTAAAAAATTCACCTTTCTATCAAGAAATGGTTGACCGTTATTAGGGCTTTGCAGGAGCAAAAGAGGAGACAAGGAAGAAAGTGAAGAAGAGAAAATATAGTAATAAAGATAGAAGCTTTTAAGTAGTAGAGAATAGATTTGCTAGGGTATGGTTGGGTTGTGAATTTGAAGACAATAACTTCAAACTCTCTGCGACTGCTCGCAGCCCGATGTGTCATAAATCTAATACGGCGCTCCTCTCTTCATTTCAATTTTAGCTTGTCTGATTGTGATTCCTTAATTCATTTCCTTTGTTTTTTTTATAATTTTTTTTTGACAAAATATTCTATGCTGATAAAGCATGTACTAGAAGAGTTGTACTCTTGAAATTAATTATATTAACTTAAAATTAAAAAAAAAATCAAAACTTTTAATTAATTCACTAATTACGAGATGACTAATACATCTTATTCGTTTGTATTCTTACTCCTAGTCTAAAAGAAATTGTAGTAGGAAACAAATTACAACTAGCGTACTATGAATTTATAATGCGTTACAATGAGTTAATTATACGTTAGTATTTAGTAGGCATTCAATATTTAAAAATATATTTTCTTTTGAGAAGTAAAAATATTCCTTTTTATCATAATAGTATCATTCTTTGGAGTTATCTAATAGATAGGCATAATTTCACATTTCACTTTTAGGTAGAAGCTTCGAGTTAAAAGATCAAAGTTAATTATATGTTCACAACTGTTAATATCTTTAGTAAGAATTTTTAAAAGTATTTAAAAAGCAGTTGGTTTTTTCAAAATATATTTTATCATAACGATATTGGTCTTTATAATTAATTATCGGATAAGTATATAGTTCCCACCTTCCACTTTTAGCTAGACGCTAAAATATCAAATTTAATACTGTTAAAATTAAAAATTTGTTGGACTTGATTCACTCGATAATTTGTCTCACATGATTTCCGTTAAATAACATGTTGGTCGTTATATAATATAATTACGATGACTTCACTTGATAATTTATCTTACATAATATCCATTAAATTATATGTTGGCTGTTACGTAACATAATTATGATTATAATATTTAAAATTAAAAGTAACTTATACTATTTTGACTACGAATTTTTTTTTGAACTTTAAACCTATAAATAATTTATAATGACTTAAAATAGTTAAAATTACTATAAAAAAAAATTAATGGTATAGTGGAAGTGATATATGAAAATTTAAATTAAGAGTATTTTGGTCTTTTTACTCTTTGATCAAATAAAATTTCTTTATAAAGAAGATTATTTATAAGTTGCAATCATCTTCATCTAAAGTAACTAACTATTGTTGAATCTTTTTTTTTTTTTTTTTATTCTTGAAAATCAAAAGGGTACTGGAAACTATAAACAAGAACACAAGATCTATAAATTTCAGGAACAATTAAAACTACAAAGTCAAGAACAAGATCGAAGCAAAACCTCAAGAAATGACAGAACAAAAAACATACAGTTTTACCTTTTTATCAAGAAATGGCTGACCGTTAGGACGAGACAAAGAAGAAAGTGAAGAAGAGAAAATACAGTAGTAAAGTTAAAATCTTTTTGTTTTTTTTTTTTTTTCTCCTGCCATTTTTTTAATTTTTTTTTAAATTTTGATTAATAACTTTTTTAGAGTGTTTTGAATTTTTCGAATGTTTGGTTTTTGGATCTGAATTAAGTCAAATTTTTATTTTGTTTTGGGTGTGGAAAACTAATAATTTTTAGAGTTGATCTTTATTTTTTGAAAGAAAATTTGTGGTGTTGATCTTATTATAATTGTTAATTTCTGTTCGAGCAAAAAATTAAGACAAAATAAAATACTCATTCTGTCCTATAAGAGCATCTCCAATGCAATATAAAATTGGTCTTGTGCAACATGACACATAAGCAAAATAGAAGATTTTTCTAAAAAAAGTTCTCCAATGCTAATGTCCATTTAGAATGTTAAGCTTATGTGGAATTGACATTGTGAAGTTCACTTTCTACTTCTAGAAAGCCTTCTTGACAATGTCTACATTTAATGTTGTATAGTGATTGGTCAAAAATTAAATTTTAAT
>CATIWJ010034204.1:0-17221 GCA_949640765.1 Croton laevigatus | reverse complement strand
CATTTGGACTTGTAAATCAAAAGTTATGGTGAAAATACTAACTGGTGCGCAGTGCTGAAATTTTGACATCTGTTGCGAAAAAGCAGTCGATCTTCAAGAGCTTCAATTCTTTTGCAAGTCTAACTTTCATCTTCACTTGTTATGGTTAAAACTTCTTGGAGCTATACTTAAACACTTAAAATAATATTAGTAAATCACAAGTTCAAGTGAGTTTGTCAAATAATTAAAACCGAGGGATTTTGGCATCCTGAGTCAACATGGACTTTGTTCAATCCTAATACATAAGATTATTATTATAAATTTCAGTTTCGATTAAGTTATGAATTATTTCTAATATTAGTGTTATTTCGACTCTATCGCTCATCTAATTCTTGTTGCGCGCAGTCTGGTAACTTAGTCATAACTTTTTATTTATAAGTTAAAATGAAATGGTTATTAGTTTTATAATTAGCTAACATGCTTAGGTACAATATTTTTTTCTATCATAACATCTAATTATGTCCATTACGTATCGATATTATGTGCTAAAGTCACAGGTCCGGTTCTGCCCTGGTTCAAGATTTTGGCTTGCGCGTGTATTACTATTTCAGTTGTATCTTCTTTATTACTAGTCCAATTAGGTTGCTTCTAGTCTTTAAAGTTTCTTAACAAATAGGGGAACATCTTTTATTTTTACCTCTATCTCAAACTATGTTGTTAACTTAGTCAAATTACTAGCCAAAGTTCATACTTCAGTTCTGCCTACTCCAGATTTCAGACTTGCACCATCTTTGGTTTTTCAAGTATATCTTTTTATGTATTTAATTTCTACCCAAAATGTTTTACAGACATAAACTAGACATATAAATCTACAACTTTCATGTTTTGTACTTACTTAAATTCTGTTCCTATCATGGTCTAATGATTTGTTGAAATTCGGCTTGTTCTGTTAGACTCTCTGATTCCGACAGTCTGACCTCCGGCCAGTATTCCGGCCATAATTTCCGTTTTACAGGTCCAAATAAGGCAAATCCGGTCTCTATTTTTAGCTAAGACATAGACCTACAACTTTTATTCTTATTACTTTCGCAAAATTCATCTCTAGAATGTTCTACGTTCCGTTCTAATGTAACCCTACAAAGCTGCTAGAATTCAGTTTTCGGTTTTTCTTTTATTTCTTCATCTTATGTCTATATGTTCATTATCTTTTCATATAAACCCTAGAACTTCAGACCTATTTCTTTCTCTAATTAACATATTGAAAGGATGGAGAAGGGTTAAAAGAATTACCTTAGCTTCCCTTTCTTCTTCCTCTTCTTTTTCTTCTTTCTCTTCTTCTTCTTCTTCTTCTTCTTCTTCTCCTCCCTTTCCTTGTTAGCCGGCTGTTCTAAAGGTATAATGGAGGGGATTTTCTCTTCTAAATATAAAATTTTATGTCTAATTGCCTATTTATATCGTTCACTCAAGAATTAACTAAATTTAAACTTTGTTTCAAATCCACCTCCTTATTTAATGGCCAAGATTATTCCAAGTCATCTAATCCAATGGCTCCTCTTGTGTCACATGTCAACCTCTTAAGCCCTCATTCCTATTTGGTCCCTTAACTTTTACCTTTTACCAATTTTCCCCCTCCTTAAAGAAAACTTTTACAAATAGGTCCTTCCGTAAAATTTCGTTATAACTTTTTATTCGTTCGTTTCTGGAAAAAATCGTGGTGCAGCGTTAATAACGCTATGGCTCGATTAATCCCGAAAATTCACTCGTAAGGTCAAATATAGGCACTATCAAGAACCTCTAACACTCAATTTTTACTTTACATAATCTCCCCTAAACTTTTAGGAGAATTCCATCTAGGTCCTCCTGTAGTGTTTACCCGATCCTGTTGTCATCCGTCATTAATAACTTTTTACATACTAGTCCAAATTCAATAATTCTTATGCCAAATAAACCTAGACACCTAAATATATGTCATATTCAAATTTTAGATCAATCCGGACTACAGATAATATTTGACGTCGTTTTCCGTCGAGTCCCGTCGCACTGCCTTGGGTAGCCTGCGCACTGTCTGCTAATTTCGTCATAACTCTGTCTATACATATCCAAATTAGGCGGTTCTTGTTTCTACGTTTAACTAACACATAAAGGAACAATGTTTGTGTTTTACGCTTCTGAAAATTAGGTCATTTTGGGTTCTGAAATTCAGATTAAATCCATAGATTCTACGCGAATCAAGTTTTCGTGTTTCAGCGGAATTCTCCTCACATGTGATTCCGAAAACTACTGTAATTTCACCGTTATGATCTATTTAACCTCAAAACCTCATATTTAATATATTTTCAAGGTTTAATACCATTTTTGGAGAAATTTCATTTTAGTCCTTATCTTTCTTAGAATTTACCAAAATGCCCTTATTAGAAAATTCGTATATCTTTTTATACGTGCGTTTTCTGAAAATTCCGTTACGCGTCGTTGCGACCAGTAAACTCCTTAGATTTCATATTTAACATCCGTTATGGGCACTATTAAGACCTACCGAAACTTTTTAAAATATTCCATTTAGGTCTCTAACCTTTTCCATAATGCCCGATGGGTCCCGCTAAGCTCCGTTGGCGTACTTTTGTATTCTGAATGCGATCAGCGCCTGTCTGATATCTTACTGTAGTTTTTATTACCAAATTGACGTATTTAGGGTTGACTTCCCTTAGAGGTCACCCATCTTGACTTATGCTGTGACATAAGCACGTTTAACTTCGGAGGTTCGGCGAATTTCTCCTCGATCCTTCCGAGTTCACGTGCCCGGTCTGCACCATCTTTATCTACAACCGTCAAATGTTATACCTATACTCGATTTCCACATCCCTTTGTTTACGATCTGTGTATACTTTACGTTTTTCTTCATTCCTTCCTTATACTTGCTTTTTGTTTACTATTGGTTTACTCTTTATTTATCTTACTTATAACATGTTTACTTTTCGTTTACAATAGTTTACTATGTTTATAATTAGCTTACTTATTGTTTACTACTTGTTTACTATATTCATAACTTATTAATTCATGGTTTACAACCTGTTTATTGAACTTATAATTCATTTATTTTCCTTTTACAAAGGGTTTTCTTCCTTAATTTTCCTTATTATTAACTCATTCTACCTTTTTTTCCATAGATCATTCAACATTTTAGACATTACAGATTTCGGGGTGTTACAAATTGGATATGATATATAAGTTAAACCAACTAACTACTTAATCAACTTGGGTTAACCATTTTAAGCCAGTGGATTTGGGCCTAAATAGTTGATTAAGGCAGTTAGTTGGATCTTTTGCAGGCTTGTGCGGTCAGACTCTAGTCTAGCTGCATGTCGGTCATGGTCCCCCGGGTTGGGTCGTGACAAGGGTCAGGTGAGGCGACTGTCGGGGTGAAGTGAATAAGAAAACACAAATCGCAAAAGACATAAGTTATTGAGTAAGGTGTTCAATGTTTGTTTAGTTATGTGAATTCCAATCATATACATAATGTGATAAATTGGATGAATGAATGTGTTTAAAGCATTGTACATAAATAGTAAACATGCGAGAAATTTTTGTGAGAATAGTTGTAGCTAAATTCAAGAATAAATTGATTTTGTTGACATTAAGGAAATTAAAAATACAGTCAAAACACTCCTAGACAATTTAAAATTTGAATAGGCTATAATTAAAGGTAATTTAGAATAATAATAAGAAGTCGGATAAAAACATAAGGATACTCATATGGTGTTAAAATAAAATATTTGATAGTAGTGAAAGAATGGAAACTAAAAGACATCCAGAAATAGTTGATTAGTGAAGAATAACCAGAAAACTAAAAAGAAATAAGCAGTGAGACAAAATATAATAAGAAAACATGAGGAAGCATAACCCATAAGTAAGATTGAAAAAGGAAATTAAGATTAACATAAGTTAAAAATAAGATCAAAAGGGAATCAAAGAAAATATCAAACAAGAGTAGTTGAAAATAACAAAACAAGAGTAGTTGAAAATAACAGTACAAGACAATTATATGAAAGCTTGTTAATCCAAGAAAACAAATAATTACATTAGTTATTTTGAAAGAATCAAAATAAACCTAGAAAATGAAGTAAAGTAAATTAATTATTAAAGAGAGAAATTATACATAAAGCTATTTTGAGATAAATAGCAATGAAAGAATACAATTTATTATTCAAAAAGAAAATTGGAATGTACAAAGGAGATTGTGGATCCATAAGTTAGTAATATAAAAATATATATGTGGCAATGATTGGACCTATGCGTCAGAAAATCAGTTGACATGTAGTATACAGTGCAGAAAATATATTCATAAGGGGCAAACTGCATATGTTGAATACAGAAAGTATGTTGCATACAGAATGATATGCGTAGAAAGAAAAAAAAAGGGAGAGAAAGTAAAATGTCAGTAAACACAACGAATGAATAACATAAATACAGCTCACCTTGGTAATGCAGACGGAATTAAAAATTAGGATGAAGGCAATTAATCATTCAGTCAGTGAATCAATCATTTAGTCAGTGAATTAGTTAGTAAATGAATCATTCAGTCAGTGAATCAATCAGTTATATGATATGCAACTCTAGCTATAGGCTGTTGAGTAATATGTGGTTTCGGCTTCAGGCCGATGAATGACACTGACATATGATAATCATTCACGTGGTAGAGCCATGTACATATCATAATCATTTACGTGGTAGAGCCATGCACAGATCATAATCATTCGCATAGTAGAGCAATGAATAGATCATAATCATTCACGTGGTAGAGCCATGCACAAATCATAATCATTCGCGTGGGAGGTTTCGATCAAGCCATGCACAGATCATACGGGGTTTGGTTCATAGTTTTATTAGGACTATAGCTATAGATTATTCATACAGTAGCCTTATCCCATTTTAATTTTACTGATATTACCATGGGTGAGTAACAAAAGAAAAATAAGCTGCAATATACAAGAAAGATAATAAAAATAAAGAAATAAAATGAAATATCAGATAATTGATGTAAAAAATAAAGAAATAACTCACTTTGGTAATAGAGACGGATTTAAAGAACAGGATAAAGATATTAATACCGAACAGAGCCTGCGACAGGTCAGAATTCGATTATACTTTGGATAATCCCGAACAGAACCTGTGATAGGTCAGATTTTGAGTATATTTCAGGTATATAGATTATCTTATCCCACTTTAAATCTATTGATATTACCTTAGTGAGCAGTGTCAAGAAAATGAATTAAGAATGTACAAATAAGATTAGAGAGTATAAAATCTGATAGGAAAATTTTAGTAAGTACAGAAAGGAAATATGGCATCCAGAAAAATAACGTTTGGAAATTTATATAAAAGAAAAAGTGAGTTTGAAGGATGAAATTATTTTTAAGGAGAGGAAAAATATCACATCCTAAAATTATTAAAGTCAGAAATATAATAGTAACTCTAGGATGAGAGCATATCATGGAAATAAAAGCAATAAAAAGGAAAGTAATAAGTTTTAACCATGATAAACATATTGTAAATACGAAGTAAACAAATTATGAACAAAGAAAATGTATTGTAAATAAGAGGTAAGCAAGTTATAAATATGGTAGACATAACGTAAACCAAAGGTAAGCACAATTTAGAAGAAACAAAAGTGAGGAATACAACTGTAAACAAATTGTAAATGAATAGTAAACAGAAAATAAATAAGTTGGTATTCGTTTAAATAAAAATGAAATAAGAGCAAGAAAATCTGTTTATTAATATTTTTTTTTAATAAGTGTTGAAAGGTGAAAGTCTATAAAAAATAGACTTTAGAAATAATAAAATAATTTAAGAAATAAGCATATTATAAACTGATTGTAAACATTGTACAATTAAGAAGAACATAAAGTAATATTTGTTAAATACAGTCGGAAAATGTAAGAGTCAGATATAATAATGAGTAATGTTTGATAATAAATGATAATAGTAAACGAGAAAATATTTGAAAAGTTCATAAGCACAAGTAAGTATGAGGATACGAAAATCGAAAGGTTGATTATTAATAAGTTATTTGGATAGTAAATTTATAGACATATGAGGTAGAAATGATAGTAAACTTAATAGTAAATTGGGACGAGAATTAATAAACCTACAAAGGGACATTGAAGAATTAAGAGTAAAGCATATGTTAAGATTATAATCAGGACTTGTTAGAAATTTGATAATAAAATGTAATCTAGAAAATAAATTAAAAGATAAAGACTACATTAAAATTTTAATTGAGGTTTATCTAGAATTAAATAATTGAATAAAGGCCAACAGATAAGTAAGGTATAACGATGAGCAAAATTTAAGTACAAATGTAAATTAAGCATACATAAAATATAAATTGAATGAAAATTTTATAGAATGGCAAAATAGTAATTAAATATTGATGTAAAAGGGCAAAATGGGAAAAGTAATATATATATATATATATATATATATATATATATATATATATTACTTTTTCCATATGTATGTATTCGGTGTTAGGTGATAATAATAGTAATAATAATAATGGTAATAATAACAATAATGATAAAAAAAGACAGTTTAAAGTAAAATGGAATTAGAGAAGAGAAGAAAAATCCAGAAAGATGACAAAATGGAAGCTGAAGGTAGCATGGCGTGGGGAGCAAGGAAATTTATAGTATAAATAAGAGAGTGAACAATAAACCAAAGAAGAGAAATGGAGACGGAGAGAACTAAGGAGAAAGACCGGCAATAAAAAGAGAAGGAGGAAATATATAGTTTATAATTCAAAATATATATTTGATTAAAAATAATTCAAAAATAGGATTTTAAGGAGAGAATATCCGACTACCCACCATCACCATCCGTCAATATCTCCGTCAACTGAGACCACCGCTCAGCTCCTCGTCGTTCGATAATCTAAACAGAAACCAGAAACATCAAATGGTGGCTGGAAAAGGAAGAACCAGTCAACTTGACATCAAATCAGAGGGGTCTGTGATGGATCCAAACAAAATAATAAATATTTATGGTGATCGGATGTCCACTTTGAGACCACCAACGGGACCGGCTCGGTGAGAGGAAGAGATTGGTGTACAGATTGCGAATTGTTATTGTCGAAAATGGAAACGGGCATTGGAACAGTAATGGATTGAGTCGGATACCGAATAGCAGACGATTGAGCGAAAGTGACGACTGTAGACTATGTTTTTTGGCGCCAAGCAAAAACGACGTCATTTCACCCGTAAAACGGCAACGTTTTAGGAGCTATAAAACGATGACGTTTTGGAGTTTCTGGAGAATTATGTGCTTGGCCCTGGAATTTTATATAATCGCATTTTGGCCCCTAAAGTTTGAGCTGCATTTCAGTAAGGCCCTAAAAATTTACGGATAAGCTCCTAAACTTATTTTAGTTTCTCATTTACGCCCTTCAGATTAGTTTTAACAAATAATTCACAATTTGACCCCTGAAAATTTATTTTTCGAGTGCAACGGAGCCCCTAGATAATTACAAATTAGCCCTATACTTATTTTAATAATTCAATTATGCCCTTCCAGCTTAATTTAATTATAAATTAAATTTATTTTGAAAAAATAATTAGGTAATTAATTATGAAGGTAGTTTAATTTGATCAAATATGCTATAATATGACATAAATCATTTATTGACATTAAATAATAGTTAGTTAGAAATTAAATAGAAAAAAAAGGTATTAGTTAGAAATTAAATAGAAGAAAAACGGTATTAAATTTCCAATAAAGTAATAATTCGTTTTAATATGCCAAAATGTAGAATTGTGTGTTAGAAAATTTATATTATACATTTAAGTAATATAATTTAGGAAGGCAATGAATATATGGAATTTAGTTATTTGTGTATTCATATATATATAAAATTTATATATCCATGCATGAAATTAAGCAGTATTGATTAATTAATGATTTAATGTAGAGTATAGAGATATAATTAGAATTGGAATAAGTTATTTAATGAATATGTTAAATTAATTAGTCGATAAATAATAAAAGCATTATACATAATTAGTTAAGAATTATCATTAAAATTTGTTGAAGTATAATAAGATGAGTTAATTCAGTAGAGATACGAATAATAAATATCTGAGCATGAAGTGAATGAAATTGTTAAATTACATAAGTCAAAGAAATACAATAGATATTCAGAATAGTAACAAATTTAGGAATATGTCGTAAAAAAATTCATAGAAACTTTATAAGTGTGACATAGTAGATTTAGGAGGAATAAATAAATGGAAAGGAAGATTTACAATTTAAGTGAGATAGTGGAAGTAAATGAGTTATTAAGAAAAGAAAGTAACTATGGATAGAGATAAAATAAAATAAAGATATCAAAAGGGTCTGTTAAGTAAGATGTAGAAATGAGCACAAGAAGAATTAATAAATTTGAAGGATTTATTTTGGAAATAGATTAAGAAATAAAAGAACATAGAAATAAACTAGATTAGTGGAAGTATTAAAGAAGTTTACTATGAAGTAACTAATAGAATTGTGATTTGTAGAATAGGTAATCTTGGACATTAAATTAGTCAGAGACACGCGTAATACGAGCGACGAATAAACAAGAATTAATAAATTTGAAGGATTTATTATGGAAATAGATTAAGAAATAAAAGAACATAGAAATAAACTAGATTAGTGCAAGTATTAAAGAAGTTTACTATGAAGTAATAAAATGGGGAATTAATAGAATTGTGATTTGTAGAATAGGTAATCTTGGACATTAAATCAGTCAGAGACACGCGTAATACAAGCGACGAATAAACAAGACAACGATAACATGTTTGGTAGTTTATCTTTGTTTAATTATATGTAAATATATATCTTGTGTGTATGTGATCTGCAATATTGTGCTATTGTGATATGTCTTGCAATTGCTTGATATACATGCTATACATAATGTCAATATGTGAATTTACATATTAAATAAGTATAAAGTACCTACTGAGTTAGTAGCTCAGCAAGTTTAGTATTTGCTCAGCAATTTCTAGGTTGTGGAGAGACACAAAGGAAATAAGAACAATCAAATAGAGTCGAGCTCGCCAGAAGTAGTTAGGATGGCATATACTGTGAAGGAAAAGTCAGCAGTCAGAACAAGTAACAAATTAAAAGAAAAAAAAAATTCCTAAGGTGACGTTATGTACACCAAGTGGCATCAGTTGTGGCACATTTAGCTCGGCTAATAGTAGTCGGGTTATAGGGTGTTACAGAAAATGTCCTCAAGCTTGGCTAAAGCTAAAAATTTTCTACTGATAAGTGTTGAATTAATACATATTTTTATATGGAAATATTATTTAAATTATGTCTATAATTGATTATTAATTTACCTTTTAAGTAATTATCATTTTAAATTCACTTTCAGGTCATAATCGAGCATTAATATGTAAAGGAATGGAAATCGAGAGAAACTGATGCAAAGAGTAGCGAATTTTCGAAGGAATTAAGGGTACATGGGTTTTAATATTTGTTTTGGGTTGAAATAGAAGCTATTTGAAACATTTGTTTTATTATTGGAATGAAAGAAGTTGAAGGAACTGTTTTTGGTCAAATTCACTTGAAAGGGAGCTGTTTTGTTATGTTTTAAAAAATATAGGGGCTAATTTGTTATTTTTTAGAACACATCTAAAACATGTGTTTTGGTTTATAAATGAAGTTGAACGAAACGCAAGTCATTGTGCATTTTAAGTGAGGAGTTGCTGAAGGTGTGCAAAACACTCCGTTTTGCTTAAAGGGATGCTGAACCGCGTTGAAATGACATGTTTTGATGAGAAGGGAGAAAGCTTCTGCATGCTGCATTTTCTGTTTCATTTTGAAGACTGAAGGCAGAAGAGGGATTTCATGATTAGGTTAAAGGAGGATTTGGCGATTTCGAAGTGGAGATTCTTACTGATTCGTAGAGATTAGATGACCGGATTTGTTATGAGATTTGAATTTTGAATTTTAAAATCAAAAGAAGAAAGCAATTTGGACTTTAAAAAAGAGGAGAAGGAGGCAGATTAAAGAAGACACAGAGTAAGAAAGAAAGTAAAGAGAAAGAGGTGATGAAAAGTAGAGGACAAAACCGAAAGGTTCTAGACGAAAAGAGCAGACCTAAAACTAAATCGAAGATCAGGGTTCTCTTTACCTCAGAGGGAGTAGATAAAAAATAGTAGGAAATGTCTGAAAAATATGAGAAGCTAACCAGAAATCAGATGCAGAGGAAGAACAGTTCAGAAAATAACGATGGTGATTCACGGAGAGAAAAAGAGAGAAATAAAAAAACCATTTCTCGACCTTCGCTTCAAATTTTTGGAGGGATAAAGCAAAAGCACAGAATCTGGCAACTAGAAAATGAAGAACAGGGAAGCATAAAAAACTAGAAGATGAAGACCGAACCGGTGCATTTTAGGTATAACAGACTAAAACATAAGAGAGTCAAAACGGTGTCATTTTGGCATCACAGGGCAGAACCTTCAAAACTATCATTCTGGGCAAATCAGGGCAGAATTCCAGTACAGTTTTGTTCTTGGTTTTATTTTGCTTTCTTTTGTCCTGTTTAATTTTTGATTGGAATTTTGGTAATTTGATTCAATTGATTAATTCAATCGTTAATTGCCATTGAGATTTAATTGCGATTATATTTGCTTGAATTTATTTTTGCTAGCGTTATTAATTTAAATATGTTTTTACAATTTGAGATCGAAAGATCTTTTTGTGAATTGATCACCTGCAATTGAAAGGAGTTGCATGCGAACCTAGATATAGGTTGACATAAATCTTTCGGATTAGAGTCAAAACTAATATTGGAAATTCATAAAACGGATTAATGCAAGACTAAGGGTTTTAATTAGAAAAAGATTTCAATTAATCAACCTAGGATTAGATGTTAATTAGCTTAAGAGAGTGATTGGGATAAATTAAGAGTTCCTTCGGTCCAGCAATAATAACAATTAATTAATTCGAATGAGTCGCATCTAAGTCTTAGACAGATTCAAAATCTAAACACTGCTTGATAAATCTCTGCTATTTTCTTTTGTTTTTTTGAAGTGAGTTTTTGTTAATTGTTTACATTTGTTCATTTTAATTAATTAATTTAAACGCTAAATTCCGGCTAGATAATAGGAAGAGAGTTAATACTAGTAATCGATAGTCCCTATAGAATACGACACTAGGTACTCTGGTAACTATACTGTGAAATAATAGGTGCACTTGCCTAACGATCCGCGGCATAGTTGCTAGGATTCATAGCACCTGCACATAAAATAAACAATATTAAATTTACAATAATAAGTTCGGGAAAAAATTAAGTTTAATTCATTGAGAAGATGATATGAGGATTGTGTTGCCGATTGCAAAAATGGATCCATACATATTCAATTTAAAATGGTAAGTTCATGAATTGGTTCTACAATCGACACCTCTACTTTAAGTTCACCTATATCTTCTCTAACTTCACTCTTTTCCTTGTCAACTTCTACTTTACTTTTAGATTTCACTACACTTTCTATTTCTGCCCTTATCTTTCCTCCAAACTCAAGAGAGACATGTGAAGAGGAGTTATGACTACTCATGCATACATAATAATCATAATTAGCCATGTCATTAAATAAAAACATTAGCTCATCATGACTTTTATGTATTAATGCATTCTTACCAATGGAATTAAGCTAATTAAGCACTCAATCCATTGTTGTTCATCTAATTCCTTCACAAAGTAAAGGGTTAGTTACTTATTTGAATAACTATGACAAGACTCTCATAAGACTACCAAATCTATCCCAAGCAGCATAAAAATGCTCATTTTGTTGTTGATAAAAATCGTCAAAATTTTCCTGATAAATGTTGTGCCTAAAATTCCAAAATATCTAAGTTTTGATTATTTAACAAAGTTACTTAGAATTGTAATGTTAATAATCTTATTTCAAGTGTTTAAGTGTTGTCCCAGTAAAATAAAATCTAGCCAAAGAAAAACAAGTCATAATTCATGTAAAAAGTATGAAGCTCTGTTTTTGGTGCACGCATCACGCCTGTGACCTTAGTGGTGCATTTGCGACTAAAACGCCTTAATTATCGTAGAGTTACAAAAAGTTTTAGAGAAGCTCAAAATGGTCACGACAAAGGTAGCGCGGTCGAGATGAGTTCTGGCAAGAGCGTCGTGCCTATGATGGTAATGGCGCGCTCGCAACTAAAACTAGTAGAATTCATCTAGAGTTTCCAAAAGTTCCAGGAGACCCTGGAATGCTCACGACCAAAGCTTCGGGAAGTAAAGTAGTACCCATGCGTTGACGTCACGCTCGCGACCATAACAACCACCTCACGAAGGTCAATTTTAAATGGCAGTTACAAGATGAAACTACCATATCGAGCCCGAGACTGTATCATTGCACCAATGATAGTATGAAATTCAGAGCCAGCAGCTAATGCATTAAATGTAAAACTAGTGCAATAGGTAGCCATTACGGACCGTTGAGAAATCTTTCTGAGAGGTCATGCCTGCGACAAAAATCGCGCTCGCGAGGTCTACAGGATTTCCTGAGCAGAAAAAGTTTTTAAAGTACAATAGCTAGTTTATTGATTGTGGGTATAAATACCCATTTAAATTGTCATAAAATGGTTACATAACTACTGCATTAATATTTTCAACAACGTCTTTGTTATTCAATCTTCAAACAATTAATTTTATTCAATTCTTTGTAAGACTGTTAGTTGGGTAAGCATTAAACCCAACCCTTGGTTGTTGTGAGTGATAGTTTTAGTGTGAGCTTTAAATACTAGTTTATTTTTTCTAAGTTTGGGGGTGAGCATTAAACCCTAAGTTTGATGTGAACTTGTTAAAACCTCTTGTAATTCCTTTGTGATTAGTGGAACCTAATCATAAGGGATTTGGAGAAGTGGACGTAAATAAAGATTTTGTACCGAACCACTATAAAACCATCTATTTTATCCACCGAATTTTCACACTTAATTTTTTAAAAGGCCACTAACTCACCCCCTCTTAGTTACCAAAGGACCAATAATGAAACCTCAGAAAATTGATGAATAAAATGGTTAGATTAATAAAAATTAAGCTATTATAATATCCTAGTCCCTGTCAGTGGCGTTAAAAACTTGATACGTGTCCAAGCGTTTATGCTGCAGACCGTTAGGCAAATGCACCTATCGTTCTACAGTACAGCTGCAGGAATACCAATTGTCGTATCCCACAGAGACTAAAGAATAGTAGTACTAACTCTTTTCCTATTATCTAACTGAAAAATCAAGTGATTATAAATTAACAACTTAAAATGAACAAAAGAAAAAATAACAATGAATTCATGTCAAAAAACAAAACAACAGTGGTTTAACTAATAGAGAAGCGAGCAAAATCTGGAATTTGAATCCCCCTAAGACCTTTTCTGGACTTGACTCAATTAATTAATCAATTGTTATCAAAGTTGGACTGTAGGAATTCTTAAGTTATGTTAATAACTCTCTCGAGCTAATTAACTTCTAATCGCAGGTTGATTAATTGAAATCTCTTTCTAGTTAAAACCCTTAGTTTGGCAT
The DNA here is from genome assembly GCA_949640765.1 of Croton laevigatus. Lineage (NCBI taxonomy): Eukaryota > Viridiplantae > Streptophyta > Magnoliopsida > Malpighiales > Euphorbiaceae > Croton > Croton laevigatus. The sequence continues at coordinate 3,670 of CATIWJ010034204.1, read as the reverse complement.
TAATTCGTTTTATGAACTCTCAGTATTAGATTTGACTCTAATTTAGAGGATTTTTGCTGACTTATCTTTAGGTTTGCATACAACTCTTTTCAATTGTGGATGATAGATTCACGAGAGGATTTCCAATCTCACAAAAAACCAATTTGAAACAAGAACACTAGCAAAACTTAATTCAAGACAATTATATCCACAATTGTGTCACACCCTGCCTTTCGTTTAGTTAGTAATTTATAAGTCGTCATGTGTTAATAGTGCTTTTGACAGGAAATCTTGGCACCAATATGTGGGAGAATCAGAGTCGACATTGGAAGTTATGCCAACATTGGATGGATACCAAGATAATCTCTATTCATAGACATTTTAGTTGGGTTTTAAGAATGTAGACTAGTGTAGTTGTTTGGGCCTAGAGATAAACTTAGGCCATAGTGTAGTAATAGGCCATCTAAGAATAAGAACGAGTATGTATATTATGTTGGGCCTTATAAGAATAAAAGAATGATGAGATTAGAGATGAGAGTTGGGCTTTGTGAATCAAAAAGAGGATGGAAGAAGAAGTCATGATGATGGTCTGTAACAAAATCAAAAGAAAAGAAATGAAGAATGATATGTATGTTGGGCTAAGCCCCTACAACCAAACCTTACCATGTGGTCCAAGTACCACACTATATAAACCCTCAAAATATCTTCTCCTCACAAGTCTAGGACTCTCTTCACTCTTCCATCACTCCATCCACCACCTCCCCCTAATTCTCTCCTTCTTCATTTTTCTTTAACCATCTTCACCTTCCATACCTTTATCACTTCCATCTCTTTCATCCTTATTAAGGTCGGCCCTCTCATTCAAGATTTAGGAAGACTCTTCAAGTTTTACCATTTAGAAAACTTAAGGAAAAAGGTAAAAGATGGTATATTTTTAGGGTTTGAGTAAGGTTAAGCTAGGGTTTGCTAGAGATCAAAAAGATCTCTTAGTATAAGTGTTAGATCTAGTTAGGTCATAGTGAAAAAAGTTAAAATCTAGTGTAAAAGTGGAAACCTTAAGATAGTAGGGCTAGGGTTTCGAGTTATATATTGAGTAGAAACTAAATGATTGTATTTTATAGGAGCACAAGAAGAGAAACAAGTTGACAAAGGCAAGAGTGTTGCTTTAGCTTGGAGGGAAGCTCAAAATCTAAGGTTTGGTACTTAACCATTTTTATTTTTAAGTTTTATTATGTTTTGAATATGTTGTTGTTGTGGTAATTACATTTTCTTTGGTTTTGTGCTAAAATATGAGATTTATTACATGAAACTTGAGTTTTGGAAAAACTAGTTTTGAAGAAAGAAAGGTTTGTGATTTTCAATGTAAATTTTCCCAACAAAAATGTATGATTTTGATTTTATGGTAGAAGACATTTTTTGTAGCCTTGAAAATAAGCTTTAAAATACATTTTAAATCACCTGATTTGGTTTTAAGAATCAAAAGTTATGGAGAAAATAATAACTCGTGCACAGCTAGATTTTTGTGTTATCTCAGACGAGATGAAAGTGTCTCGCATGAGATGTCTACCCAGAATTTTTAGAATACATTTTCTCGCCTGGGACAACTCTCTTGAGTGGTATATCTCGCCCGAGGCTCGAGACAATACCCTAAGTCATATTTAAACCTTGAAATGTGTTTTTATTTGTTTTTCTTCATCGATTGATAAGTTTAGATGACATGCAAAACAAAATATGATATGATAACAAATGATATGCATGAAAGATTATGAAATGATTATTGTGGCAAGTGATTTGATCAAATGAGAAATAATGAGAACAATGATAATGCTCGTTGTGGCTAGGATTGGAACCTTAGAGATAAGGATATGATGCATCGTGGGTTAAAACTGCAATAGTTATGATCATGAGTATAATGGTACTCACTTGAATGTTTGAGCATAACGGTGCTTCAATTAATGAAATTACGAGTATAATAGTACTCGATTGAACATATGGATATAATGGTAATCAAAGGAAAATATGGGTATAACGGTGCCCAAATGAATATGTGAAATCTTAACCTTATCCTTTAGTTCCTTCAATGCCACTAGAGCAAGTGAAACCATTAAGATGTTTTATGAAGTATTGCATCTCTTGTATTTATCTTATTATGTTTTAAATTTAAATGTTTTATTTTCTAAAACTTCGGTTAAGTAGCCAATGAGCAAAGTTTGCTCTGCGAGTTTACATGTTTAAACTCATAGGTTGAAAGTCCAGTGAGGTAAGATCTTTTGCAGCTAGCCATCTCAGCACCTTCATAACACAAGTTTATGGTATATTTTATATTATGGTTAAAGTATGACACGTACATATATTTTGTAAGGACACGTAATTAATATTGTATCCATTATGTAAGAATCCTAGTAATAGTATTGCAATGGGAATACTATGTAATAATCTTAGAATAATAGAATTTTGTTTTTCTTCATTGAGCGGCTTTGTAAAAATATCCGCCAATTGATTGTCCGTCTCCACAACCTCCAAGCAAACATCACCACATTGTACATGATCACGAATGAAATGATGCCTAACATCTATATGCTTTGTTCTAGAATGATTTATTGGGTTTCTAGAAATATTTATGGCACTAGTGTTATCACACCTAATAGGTATTTGGTCTTGTTCTATGTCAAAATCATGCAATTGTTGTTTAATCCATAATATTTGAGCACAACAAGCGCCGGTCGCTATATACTCCACTTCCGCGGTGGATAGAGCAACGGATGCTTGTTTCTTACTAAACCAAGAGACTAAACATTCACCTAGGAGATGACATGTTTCAGAGGTACTTTTTCTATCTAATAGGCTTTCGGCATAATCCGCATCGGAATAGCCAACTAGGTCAATGCATGTATTTCTAGGATACCATAAACCTAAGTGCAATGTGCCACATAAGTATTTCAAAATCCTTTTCACCGCATGCAAATGTGATTCTTTTGGATAAGCTTGAAAATGTGCACACAAGCAAACACTATACATTATATCGGGTCGAGAGGCAGTTAAGTAGAGAAGTGATCCGATCATACCTCTATATAGCTTTTCACTAATAAGCGTACCCTATTCATCTTTATCTAGCTTAGTGGTTGTACTTATTGGAGTTTTGCTACTCTTGGAGCCTTTCATTCTAAACTTCTTAATAAGCTCTTTTGTATACTTTGCTTGATTGATGAAGATACCATCTTTGGTTTGCTTAATTTGTAATCCAAGAAAGAATTTGAGTCTACCTATAAGGCTTATCTCAAATTCATTAGTCATTTGCTTACTAAACTTATCACACAAAGATTCATTAGTAGCACCAAAAATAATATCATCAATATAAATTTGCACTACAAGTAAGTCATGCTTATGCTTAGGAATGAAAAGTGTAGTGTCAAATTTGCCTTTTTTAAAGCCATTTTTAATAAGAAAAGAACTAAGTCTTTCGTACCAAGCTCTAGGAGCTTGTTTAAGACCATAAAGGGCTTTTTCTAATTTAAAAACATGATTTGGAAGTTGATGATGTTCAAAACCTGGAGGTTGTTCAACATACACCTCTTCCTCAATAAAACCATTTAAGAAAGCACTTTTAACATCCATTTGAAAAAGTTTAAAATTCATATGGCATGCAAATGCAAGTAAAATCCTAATGGCTTCCAATCTAGCAACGGGGGCA
>CATIWJ010034202.1:0-48510 GCA_949640765.1 Croton laevigatus | reverse complement strand
GCAGCTAAAGATCCTAACAAGCCAAAGAGGTCGGCTAGTGCCTTCTTCGTTTTCATGTATGTGAACAACTCTTTTTCTTTTTCTATCTTTATCTCACCAATGAAGTAGGAAAAAAAGGGAAATACTGTTAGCTTTTGGTATATAATGATATGTGATTTCATTTAATTGTGAAATATCAACTGAAAGTATCGGTTGTCGTGAATAATAAACAGCTTAATTGATGAAGTATGGATTCTATTTGATTGGAATGTTTGAAATGGAATTTCTCACTTTAAATACAATGATTTTTTAACTATAGGGAAGAGTTTAGAGAGCAATATAAATAAATTTGTCACTGCTGTAAGTATTTATCAATTTTTAGTAGAATTAGATTCTATAGGCTTACTAGTGTTTGTACTGATCACTTGGTGGTTCAGTTTTGTAATGGCTAATACCTTTGTTTTTGTTTTTGTTTTTGTTTTTGTTTTTGTTTATGTAACTACCAGTTTTTTGCTGTCTTAAATTTACTGGTTGTATGGCATTCGTGCTCGCTCTGACTGCTGCCCTCTTAAACTCTGGTGAGATTGTTTTGCCGTTAGGATTCTTTCTTTCCATTTCCTTAATTTCTTCTTCTAAGTTTTGTATTTTCCCCTTAAATGATTTGCATTGGTTGATTCAAGTGGAGGAAGTAAGAGGAGGTTCTAAAGTTAAGGTGTAAATTTGGGTGGTTGGTTAGTTGTGGAAGGTTGGATTAAGCTGTCACTATTTGATGTTCAATTCAAATCAGTGACATTGCAGAAGTATGTGTCTGCTGAGAATGGGGGTGGAATGGGTGTTACAGTAGATAAAGATGCTGCTTCTTCATGGGAAAACTTTAGGGTAAGGATTTTTTTTTTTCTTATTTTCTCATGATTCAGTATAGACTTGGTTATGATTAGAGCAGAATTTCCAAAAAAAAAATTCATAAGCATGAGGCATTTTGGTGATATTTGATTCAGAGGCTTAGTTGACATAGTTGATAGAACCAATTAAATAAAAAGTTATTTTGCTGCACCATAAAACAAACCTTTTTGGCAAATGGGGTCTTAGGCATTTGAAGTTCTGTATTTCTTGTTAGTTGTCAATCTTGTTTAAGTAATTTAACTTCATATATGGTGTTATTTTTTGAGATCCAAGCATAGAGACTATTGAAGTATTGATTGGAGGCGAAATTCTTAGCGGAGTTAGTGACGTAGCCAGGAATTGGGCCCCCCGACCAAAATTTCCTGGCTACGCCACTGATTGCAATGGTAGTATTGCTGCTCGCCCTATGCATGCTTCCTGTTGTTGTGCTCGCGGCTTGCTTTTCGCCTTGCCAAAAATCCATTCGAGGTTGAAAGATTGTGTTCAGGGTAGCACTTCAGTTGGAAGGTAAGAAGGAAAATCTTGAAAATTTGAAGCTTGTGTACATCAAGGATGGAAAAACAATCTCTAGATCTATGTTGATAATTTATTTTAAAAAGAAACAGAAAATCTATGCTGATGAGAATCGGATTTGTAGTGCTATCATGCACAGTTAATTTCACTGGTTACAATGACATTGCAAACAAACAAAGGTTTCCCAATACAGTGGGTTTCGACAAATATGACGTCATGTTTGGTTAATTATGCAGATTAGAATTTTTTTTTTTTAAAATTTAACTTATAAAATTGAATTTTCCTTAATATATCTATGATAATCTCTAAAAAAAATAAATGGTGAAGATAACGGTAGGAGTAGTTGGCGGTGAAGTGTTTATAGTAAAGTTGTGTTAAAACAGAGTTCTGACATTAACAAAAATAGCTCTGGCAATAGCAATACCCTATTATTATTATTATTATGGAAAATAATCTTCTTGATCATATAGCTTTGCAACCTTTGTTTTCGGGATTATCAGACCCACTCTAAGGTTATGTAGTATTTCTTATTTAACTGTAAAAATAAGACGTTTACTTTATTTCTTTCTTGATAGATGACCAATATTACATTTACACAAAATATTAACTTGTACGCTTTACAAAATTCACCAAAAGTGAGTGAAAAGAATCATCAACATTTTACATTTTAAAACCACACCACCATAATTGACAACTAAATAGTTAATAATCCAATTTTTTTAAGGAATGAACCAATTGTTTATCATCCTATAAAGGATTAAAACAAACCCTACTTGCCTCAAATTAGTAGGGGGGAAATGCAATTATTGATTAGATTCTTGAAATTTAGTCTTAATAAAAAAAAGAGACGAAAAAATTATCTCCAAATTACAAAATAATCATTTTGTGCATATATACATAAAAATACAAATAAGATTTGTTGTCATATGCATATTGATAACAAAAAGATATGATGAGATTATGAATTGTGTACAAGAAACTAAAAACAACAAGATCTTCCCCTTTGGAGTATGGCTGATTTAAACCAATTATTTTGATTTTGGGGCCTAATAAAAACCCTAAAACTAGACTATGCAATGAGACAAAAATCTTATTATGTAACTTCTACAAATGTGCGTGTGTATATATATAAAGTTTTATATGTTAAAAATACAAAATATCTACTATATTTATATATTAGAAAAATCTGAGTTAAATTAGAAATAAGTATCGAGTATTGGGAAAATCCAAGAAACAAACAAACAAACAAATATAAATTTAAGAGACAAAATATCGAAAAGAAGCATGGGAAAATCTAATAATTAGTAAAATGGACCCAAAAGATGAAAGTTTTGAGTTGTTTTTTTAATGTAAAATGTGCTGGCAGATATACAAATGAATGCATCCTCGTGCTTTGTGCCCTGAATCTTCTCTGCAAACTGCCATAGCCATAGAAGGGGAAGGGAGGGAGGAAGGTAATGGGTGCTTTCATATCTTTCTTCTCAATTCTTCAAAGTAGTAATTGTTTGTACTTTAATTACTACTACCAAGTTAATTACATTAAGTACAATCTTTTTAAGGTTTCCATCGTTTTGCATTTGGATAATTTGGTGTGTCGCACGACGAGTAATTAATAAAATACTTAATCTGTGACGAAATTTTTAAGAAACAATAGTATGTCGGGATTTTTTTGGAACTCAATTTTTTTTAAATTATATTGCATGTATATTTAAAAAATAAAACATTCATATAATTATTATATATGATTTTCGCTAATAATTTTTTTTAAGTCCCGTTTACTCAACATTTCAAAGGAAGTAAGGTTGAGTATAATGGTTTTTTTTTTGGCCAAAATGTTGAGTATAGTAGTTGGACTTGAAAAAAAAAAAAGTATTAGTAAACATTTCAACAAAATAGATACATGATAATGGTCATAACTATCCATTGTAATTTAGAAACAGCAAAATATATATGGTAGTTTAGAGGTTAATTAGCTAATTATCCGTCCGTACAACGCGTGTAAATTAATTTAATTATAATAAACAGGTGTCTTATTAAAATTAGTAATTGAGATAGATGTAATAGATATTAGGTTGATGAATAAATTTATTTGTTTTTTACATCCAAACAATTGAAAATGGGTCCATTTAATATATTTATATAAAAATAGAGATGGTTTGAAAGTAGGAAAACCAAAAGTACATGAATAATTTCAATGTCAAAATCCCATAATTAAATTGAACTAACTCCAATATATATTGTTTTAATTTTTAAATTTTCTTGCATACTCACTCACATGCTTATTTTAAAAATATTAAATAATTATAACTTTTATGTATTAGAAAGTTTTTATTAACAATTTTTAGCGTTGGAGAGAAGGATTAATTCTGGGTCTAAGTTGATATTATATATACATACTAAAATATCGTGTTAAGTGATTCCAAATTTTTCATGTGGAACCTTAATATTTGTAAACATTTTTTAAATATCAGAAAAATTCTAAATAAATTTAATTTAATTTTTTCATTTAAATTTGATCCATTTTTTAAAAAAATATTGGGTCCCTCACGTTATCCTACTAAATTAAATTTTATTTTGTAATTTTTGTTGCTAAGCTATGCTCCAAACACGTATATTTTGCTAAAATGAAAGAAAAGTACTTTTTTTTTTTTTTGGGAAGATTTAAAGTACTAATTTAAAAAAGAAAAGTTGTGTAGGTGCTTTAGTGTTGTTTAAGTACTATAGAATTTTGGAGACACAGAATTAAAATATAAGGGTTTCAAAAACATTTTTATTTTACTATATCTTTATGCATAATGATATTAGATTGAAATATGATGTAATTATTGCAGTATTATTGATTCAGACGTTGAAAAAAAAAACCAGAGAAGTGGGTTGGTTTGCAACTTTATGCAGAATCTAATAAGAAGATGTTCCCTTTTTGTCTCTGCTCACCCAAAATTTAACTTAAACTTATTTACTGTTCTCAAAACAAACAGAACTCTATTTAACAATACCCAAAAAAAGCAAAAAATGGAAAGCATGATTGGCATAGCATTGGTAAGGAAAAAGAAATGCACATTACAGACAAGTACTCCCCAACGGACAAATCAATAGAGAGAGACGTGTACATATGAAAAAAAAAAAAAAACACCACTCTTAAAATTTCTATTGTAACGTTGTTTGGTGCAGCAGCGTTATTACTAGTGCTACACTTGTATACACACCATCACCCATTCTACTTTGGGTCCCACCCTCCCTCATCTCTCCTCTTTCTTTTTGTCCCTTCTTAATTTAAAATCTTTAATCATTTTATTACCTTACTTCTATGTTTTTCTATAATTGTGTTATTGTCAGTTTTTTTTTTACCATGATTCTCTAACTAATTTTTTTCGATTAGACGCTATTGAATCTTTAATCATTTAAGTATTCATACTCATTTTTACGATATTAAACTAATCTGGTTTTATAAATTAGTTACGAGTCATTGTATTTTGCATATCCAAAATTAATAAAGTATACCAGATACCAGAATGATGGTACATAATCACTAGAGTGACTTAGTCTTGATAGAAATATATAGTATTTACTATTAGTAATGTAATGAAAAAAATAAAAATTTCTCAACTGTCTCCGGTTAGAAAGTATTTGTCATTGGAAATATATCGAAAGTAGGTTAAGGGTCACTATAAAGGAGCGCATACCATTTCTCCTACATAACCCACTCACATTATTCTCCTCTTTTTCATTATCTTCTCTTTCAATTCTCTCTTTTTCCTTCTTCCCTCTTCTTCTAACAATAATGCCACAGCAAAGTTCCGCCCCCGCGCCCCCCGTAATCAATAAATCCAAAATTCAGCAATTAGAAGATAAACAAACACCTAAAAGACCAAGAAAACAAGATCACTGTAGCAAACACCCTGTTTATAGAGGCGTAAGGATGCGAAGTTGGGGGAAATGGGTATCGGAAATTCGCGAACCGCGAAAGAAATCGCGTATTTGGCTCGGTACATTCCCCACAGCGGAAATGGCAGCGCGTGCACATGATGTTGCAGCTATGACAATTAAAGGTAATGCTGCAATTCTTAATTTTCCAGAACTTGTTGACTTGCTACCTCGTCCAGCTTCTTCAATGCCGAGAGATATTCAAGTAGCTGCAACTAAAGCTGCTTCAATGGTTGAATTCAACTCATTAACTTCATCATTATCATCCTCGTCTTCATCTTCGTCATCGATGTTGTCCGAAACTTCCTCGTCGTCCTCATCGTCCTTGTCGGCTTCCGATGATGTTTCGGAATCGGAAGAATTGAGTGAAATTGTGGAGTTGCCTAATATAGAAGGGAGTTATGAGTCAGTGGAAGCGCAGACTGAGTTCATGTTATTTGACTCGGTAGACGGTTGGGTTTATCCTCCACCACCAGAAGAGAACATGTGTGGAGAATTTACTGATCAGTTATTGGGATTAGAAAGTTTGATTTCCAGCAACTTTGGAGCTTATGTTTGGGATTAAATGGTTCTGTTTTTCACTTTCTTTTCTTTAATTTAGATTTAATTAGTTTAATTATAATGATCATAATTAAATTTGCTTTTAACTAGATGCCAAATGTTGGGCTGCTTTAGCTGACCGGTCAGTCACTACTTCTGCTGCTGTAATATTCTCCTATTTACTAGTAGTAGTAGCTTTCTTTTTCTTTTTTCTATATACTGATGTCCAAAGTCACGAGAATATACAACAAAATTAAATTGTTCTATAATTATTGAAAAGAAAAGGTTTATCCACTACATATTATACATGTCTTTCTTTCATTTAGCTGCTCACAATTATTTTGTTTGTTTAATTTAAATATCTGACTTTTATACTTTACATAAACCTTTTGTAATCATAAGTGATCTAGCTGGATGAGACACTAAACTCCTTAATCAAGGTAAAGGTTTTAATTTTGAGGTTATGAATGGAGAAAATTGGATTGAGAGTATCATCCTCTTAATGGGTTTCTACATGATCTGAATTCGAATTTAGATTAATCGGTGCTCGTAGTTTGGTATGCAGAAACAGGATGGATTTTCTTTAAAAAAAAATAAAACTTTTGTAGTCCTATAATTTTATATTTTCATTATAAATTATGAAAAATAATAATATCGCATAATTAGTTACAATAAAGTACTACTTCATACAGGGATAATCCGTAAAACAAGTAATCTGTTCCATTTTGTACAAAGGTGAAAAGGTTATGATAGATGCCATTACTATATTTTTTACACATTTTAGGTGGGAATTTTATCACTTCAATCTTCTCATAGTAGCCTCCTATATGCGCTAAAAGAATCAATATCTTGATGGGATAAGTATGCAAATTTTTGTAAATGGAACTCCTAATTTTGTAGTAGAAGTGAAGTGATAGATTAAATTTTTAGTAGTGACTTAGAGAGAAGAGTGCCTTGTCAAAAACAAATAATTGGAAAAGATGTCTGCTAGCAATAGACAGCTCGAAGCATATTTACAGCATCCAAGAAAGCTATACTCTTAAAATGAGATTTTTCCACTTGATTTATACACTTGGTCGAGTTCTGGAACATGTATAGCCAATTCGAATATTAAATTTATCAAGCAGGGTTGGTTTATTTTTCAAGAACCATGTTCTGACTAAATTCTGTTGACGCTGGAATGCTTAAAAAAAATTTTGTTCAAGAAAAAAAATTGCGCTATCACAATTTATTTCATATAATTCATGTATTCGTTAGCCACTTGAACTATGGTTCTGAATTTTATACTGGATATTTTTTTATGAAATTTTTGTTGACGGAACATGCCTATGCTTTGTATACGAGGGGTTCCAACTCCACTAATTTTTATTTTTTTTTAATTTTCAAATTTTTGTTTTCAAAATCAATAAATAATTATTAAACATCTGTATAACACTTTTGATCTTTTTTAGCATGGACATCTGATTCCGAGTCTAATTATTTGGAGTGGATATGATCCTCCAAAAATAATTAGGGTTGTATCATTCACTTATTCTAATAATATACCAGTATAATAATAAAAAAAATTATTATAATAAATATATTAGTATATTATCTGTCAAATTACAGTGTAATAATAAATTGTATATATGTGATCTTTGAATTCAAAATAAAAAAGAATATACTAGTTAGTTGTATTTAGATCTACAAATAAATTCAAATTTAAAAAAGTTTATTGAAGTCTAAAGTCTTAATCATTAGATGCCTTGGCAAGAAATTTGTTTGTTTTGCTGTCTTAATTGTATTGGCTTCATCACAAGTGTCCTTCAAATACATGGAAAAAGAAATAAATAAGTGCAATTTTTTCTTGTCATACGTAAATAACCGTTGGTTGATAAGGATAAATATTGTGTGTTTGTGTTTAGTGCCATCTTCATCCCGTGAAAAAATTGTCCATTTTAATTTTATTTTTATCCCACAAAACACTTTTGTATAATAATATCAATTTTTCTATTTTATTTTCAAATAATAGTTATCCATTAATATAATCAAATAACAATATTACAGTAAATTATACTTAAATTTTTTCATAAATTAACATGTTATTATTTTCCAAAAAGGAAAAAATGATATTCGTTTTGCTAATATTTTTTCTTTTGAATGTTTTACTCAAAAAATTTCTTTTGAATAATATTAAATTTTATTTTTCTTTAAAAAAATAATATTAATATTTATGATTGAGCCTAGAAAACGATCAAATTTAAGACTTTCCAATGTTTACATAAAATATAAAAAAATTAACTAAATCATACTCATATTAGACAAATAAAAAATTTCAATTCTTAATGAACTTTGTTTAATTTCATATACAATTTCATTAGATTATAGGAAATTCATGTTCATAAAAATTATGTGAAAATTTCTATAATTATGTAAAATGTGTATAGTTTTTTTAAAATTTTATACCTATATTTTTTAAAATAAAATTGTACCAATATTTACTTACAGGATAATAATAATAATAATAATAATAATAATAATAGCAACAACACCAACAGTAATAGTAGTATATAACCAACGATCAATTGATCTAGTGAGATAAGGTGCTATACCTCTTAAATAAGGTAAAGAGTTCGAATTCTAATATTATAAATGGTCAAAAATTATATTGGGATAGTTGTCACTGTAATGGACCTTTATATGAATCTAGATAAATTGGCACCAGTAATTTGATATCTAAAAATTGGGTGAATTTCAAAAAAAGAAAAAATTGCTATGTAAATAATACCAAACTAGCAAAAAAAAACTACAAAATGTTTAAAACGTATAAAAATTTGTTTTTTTTTAACATATTATTAATTTGTTATTGGACATAGATAGAATAGAACATTGTATTATATCGTATATTAATCCTATGGTTGCAAGCAGAAGCAGAAAGCGGTATAAAGGCGCAGGTCAGCAAGTAGAATAGAAACAAATTGCGGAATGTACCGTTAGAACTGGAGATGACATAAGCAGAATGTACCGTTGGAATTGAGATTTTAAAAAATTAATCAATTGACTTTGACATTACAATAGAATTTAGAAGAGGAGAGTGCGTTTATACATCATTTCCTCAATCTCAACATCAACCTCCCAACCATCACATGCTTCTCTAATTACCCATCTTCATTGCTTTTCTTTTTTTTCCTCTTTCAATCTGTCAAAAACTGAAATTAGACTCATTCAAAATTAAATTAGAATCGAACCAGTTTGAAAGGATTAGGTACAAATTCCAATTCCAAACCAAAACTACCAGTTTCTCCAGCTATTTGTCAAATAAATAATTCCAACTTTTAAAATTTCGCATATGCCCACATGTTCATTAAAAAATTGAAAAAAAAAAAAGTCTTCTTATAAATTCTAAAACACACATTCAATTACTATTGCTATGTGGAAATTCCTTTTGATATGATTCCTTATAAATATATTATCATTATAATATGTGATGTGATTTCTTATATATATATTATCATTGTAATATTTGATAAATTTCAAATTTCATACAAAAATTATTTTTTTATATTTCCTATTATGAATGATAAAGATTAATTTCCGTGCTATTAATTTTTGTCTTATTTTTTTATTTGGAATTTGAATATCATACACATAATGAGCTTGTATGCACATAATGAGTATTAGCTTGAATATATTTAAACTAACTACTTTAAGTATACTTTTAATTTTTTTTTTCAAAAAATGTACTTCCATTTCATACAATTATTATTATAAAAATTTTCCAAATTAATTATCAGATTTGAGCTTAATTATTTAATCTTTCCCAAATTTAAGTAATGTTTATTTGGCACTAATTGTGTCGAAATTAAGTAACTTATTGGGTTATCATATTTGTGTACTAATTTTTTGGTAATGAAAAAATTACTATATTTGTGTCAAATTACTTTTATATGTACTAATCTATATATTTACAACAATAAATTTTTATTTGGTTATAAGACTTTATTCGTTTGATCAGAATCATACATATAGTTTCTTCATATTTGAGATTGTTGAAGTGAGGTAATTGTAGAATTCATATATTTTATGGTTCTTGCATTTCTTAATTATTATCTACGTATTTTTCTTGAATTTGTTTCTAATCAAAATTATATGTGCAGATGACAAAATCAAGTAACTCGCGCAATATACTAAATATTACTGGCCATGTAAGTTATTAAAATAAACATTCATATTATTTTAATTATTTTTGAATTAAATACAAAATCTCATTGTTTTTTATTGTAATCATGTTCTTCTCATTTTTAATACTCTGGCGTTGTACTTTATCTATAACATTTTTTGTAATTTTGCATTAATTAATACAATCTCTTACTTATAATAAAAAAAAAAGGTTTTGATTATTTTATAAATTGCCATAGGTTAATTTTATCGATAGTTTGAATGCCAGTATGGGAAATTGGATACATAAAGTACGTGTCTTGCATATTTGAAGAGTTACACAATGTAATATTCTAAATAATTTGATTGCCGTAGAGACGATTCTGCAAGATCAAAATATGAATGACTTTATTATAATCCAATGTCTATATGGTGACAAATTAAGCTATAAGATTTTAAATAACCTTGTGGTCTTGGCAAAAAAAAAAAAAAAAACCTTGTGGTCTTATGTTCAAGTTCAAATCTCAAGGTGATCGCATTCAAGCTTCTATGTCTAAATTTGTAGCTGTAAAATTTTGAAAAAAAATTAATAAGCTTGGGTCTTTCATGATGAGAACATTCAGTGTTCATACAAACACAGTAACTCTGAAGCCAACTAACCACAAATTCAAGTTGGCATTAACAAGCAAATCGGTGGTTGAGCCCATAAACAATCTTGATTTTCAATGTGATATTTTCAACTTGCGTCTTTATGGAACGCTACTAAATATTGAACACTTTGACGACATACAGTTATTTGGTGATTTGAGTTTTCCTATATGTTAGGTTCTTTTGCTATATTTCATGTTTAGTTCCTTGTTGACTGTAGGAGATGACAAAGTTTAGTTTGGTCCTTTAATTGGGAAAATTTCTAGAAATTCATATGGATTTAATAATTTTTAAAAACATAAGGACTAAAGTATTTAACGATAACAAAATAGTCCATATTTAACGGCAACAAAATAGTCCATCTCAATCTCATCCTAGAAAACAATCCATCTTCTTCAACTCGAATGATTTCACCCTAAGCGCCGCCATATGGTGTTTAACTAGAAAGTTGCCAACACCAATTGACATCAGACGTTGGGAGTCATGCAAGCATCTCTAGCCAATTCAAATTCAGAAGGGTGGTGGAGGGATAGTGCAATTTCAAAAGAACAATTTCACCCTTCTCAATTTTCAAAAGTTGAAATCTATGGCCACCATAGTTATCAGGTTCTATAGTAGGTGGAGGCTTTGTTCAATTTTATAAGATTTTACTCATTTGATGATTGAAATATCTGGGTGGTGCGGCGGAGTCGAACGAATAAATTATACTATTCCTAAAGTAAGTAAACTTTCACTAAGGGTGACAGAGGTTGTTGATGGTGAAGCAGGACATGATTGTAGTGGTTGTCCGATTGATAAGAGTTTGATTTCAGACAAGAATATGTGGCTTTAATTGATTTTAAGAAAGGAGACTGATTAATTTTTATGAATGGACCAAAGAAAATTAAGGAATTTGATTGGAGGATTATTGGCAAAATGAGAAATAAAATCACTAACTTCACTGCACATCAGAGAGGTGCAAAGAGAAAAGATGAGACATGGATTCACTTTCCATAAAAACAAACAAGAAAAAAAAAGTTGTGTCAGTAAAAATGTTAAAGTCCAAGGTGATTATGAGAATGGACGGAGACGAAGAATGTAGAATGGTGTGGTCGGAGCAAGCGGCGGAGGCGGTAATGGTGGAGACAAGCATGCAGCAATGGTGTGAGTGGGTAAAAGCTGAAGTTGAACTTTGAAATTTTTATATTATGTATAATTATAAAACAGTCCATGTACTTTATAAAATAATTGAACTAGCCATAAAAAATTAAAATATGTCTCAAAAATTTTAAATAAGATGCAAGTGGACCTAAATTTAAAATTAAAAGTGAAATTGGTAAGTTAATGTAAAGTTTAGGATGTAATTGTAAGAAAATTTATTTTAAGGTGAAAACAGAAAAAGTCACAAAACTTCGGGGTGAAGATCATGTTTAGGCCATAATAAAATTGAAATAATTATTATAACAATACATTGATTAAATTTAAGAGATAACATTAAAATAAAAATATTTTTTAAAAAATAAATCAAAACCTAACACGAATAGTATTACTTATTCTCACATGGAAAAAAAGTAAAATGAAAAAATTGTCGAAAGTCTATATTCCATACTTTTGCCTTACAGTATGAAAAATACAAAATGGTAAGAATAACAGATGAGCTGTTAGTGTTAGTGTGAAATAGCTATAAGCACGTGAGAAGAGTGGAGACAGATGGCTCTTTGCTGCTTCACATCATCACGTGTCTGGTTTTTTAAATTGCAAAACCTTTTTAAAGAAACAAAAAAAAACGTACCTGTATTTAACTAACTCTTTCGATTATTTCCGTGCCAAGACTTACGCCACTAATTACAATAACGCGGAGAAAATGTTATTGTCTATGTTTGAACAAAAAAAAATATTGGTTCAAAAAATGTTTAACATAAACAGAACTGGATCTGGAGCCATCACAGTTCAGTTCACCTACGGCTTTGGTTCCACTTCAGTTCAAGCATGATTCGATCTAATTAAAATTTATTTCCATTTCAGTTCAAGCACGGTTCAATCTAATTCAAACTCAATGGTTCTAACAAATCGGATCGTGCCTGGGTCTACTAGGAATAAATGATTAAAAAAAAAATTAATCAATAATGTTTTATTGATTTGGTTTATAGCCGGTTTATGAAATTAGGATAGATAAAAATAAAATTTTCATAATTTTCCCTTTCTCGTTGATCAGTTTGAAATTACACTAGTATCAATTGATTTTTACAATGAATATGTTATTTCTACCCAATTTCATACTAACTTCTTTATTTTTTTAATAATACAAAGGTTAAAGAAATACTTATTTAATATAATTTGATATAATCTTAATTAGATGAAAATAAATAGCATGAAAATATAAGTAATTTAGACAGAAGACTAAATGTAAACTGCATTACCAAACTCAAAATTATAGTAATAAAGAAAGTTTTCTCCACCTAATAACGTAAAAAAAAAAAAAAAATCTTTTGTTATTCAGTGAAAAAAAATATAATCATTTTCCATTATTACAATATATATAGTGACTTGTTTAAGGCGGCAAGCAATCATATATAGACGTGCTTGTCTAGTGTTAGTATTATTTAACTCAAAATACGTAAGTTCTGTTTTTGAGGGGACAGAATATGTAAATTTAATGAATAAATTCTTGATTTTTCATCACAAGTTGACATATATATTATCTTAATTAATTTGATTTATTGACACGTTAATTCCTTATGAATTCTTAATTTCTTTAAGCCTTTTTTTTTAGTGACTTCTTTCTTTAAGCTTTAATTAAGGCTATCATTAGAAAGTTTTTATGGGCTAACGATTCTTTCGGAGAAGTTGTTTTAAAAAGAAAAGCATAAACAAAGACCAAAAGAAAACTTAATATAAAACAAGCAAATGTTAGGTTTCAATATATATATTTATATATATTAACTGAGGTTAGGTTTCAATATTTAAAAGATTAAAAAAACAGATTTATTTATTGTCCATGAGGTACCCTTTTTAATAAATATTAATTAAGCACAATTTTCATTATCATTAGTTATATTATTTTAATCCCATTAGAAGGTAGCTTGTCTATCATTTACAAAATTGGAATAAAAAGTACAAACCAATTAACTTATGAAATGATCAATCCACACTCAATAATATTCTAGGGTTGCTTGTCCTAGAGTTTCTTACTCGTCAATCATGTCAGATTACAAATCGGATGAGCTCTATAGTCTATATTAGACATTTATTTAAAAAGTACTAATTTAACCTATTTTATAAAAAAAGTGACGCGTTAAAATTTGATAGAAAGAGTTTAAAGTTAGGAAAAAAAAAAAGTGTGGTAATTCTTGAAACCAAACATAATAAGCTTAGATTTGGAAGATAATCAATGGTATGTCAAAATCAAGAAGGCAAGTACTTGTATTTTAGTTTTACTTTAGGGAGACATTTGGGACAATTGTTTGATAAATTAATATACTTGTGATGAGTTGTGAAAATGACAATTGACAATTTCTCTTTGGACAAAAGAGACATTTTACATTAATATATTGTCCTTGTCATAATGTCATTGCTAATTTTTTTGGCAATGCACATTAAACATTTAATTGATAATAGTACTTATACTGTTCCATATTGTAAAAACTTCTGTTCTCTCTCTTTCATAAATCCTAATATATTGATTGCAGTACTTTTTGTTCTTATGATGACATAATTGTAGCAGTTAGCTTTTCGTTTCCTGAAAACCTCTGCTTCTTTTAAATATTTTCCAACTTCAATCTACCTTTTTAAACTACAATAATTGAAATTAAAAAATACTATTAATTTGATGGCTTTACAAAACTACTCTTATTAATTTGATGATTTTGATGAGTGAGTCTTTGTAAAATAAAATTAGTAATTCAAATAACTTAGTACTCTTAATGAATAATATCCCGCCCCAAAATATATGTCTCATTTGTACTTTTTTCACTATTAAGAAAAAACATTAAAACTCATTGAAATTATAAAGTTTAGTAGATAAAAATACTAATATATCATTTTGTTATGTGCATAGAATACTTCATATCATATGAAAGGTAGAAAAGAAAAATTACTATTTTTTTTATTAAAGAAGAAAAATTATTATCTAATTTATTACAATCTAAAAATGAAACATTAAAAAAAAAAAGTAGAATACTTATTTGGGACGGAGAAAAAATATATATAAATACTCTTTCCGTCCGTCCTAAAATAAGTTTCTCATTTTACTTTGCATAGCATTTAAGAAAATTATTTAAATTACAATGATTGCAATAAATTATTTAATAAGTTAATTTATTTTTTTTTTGCCTTTAGTTACCCCAAGGGAGTTTGAAAAAAAATATTTACCTTACCACCACCATACCACCCCTTGGGTTATTTAATAAGTTAATTATATTAGCCTTGTAAAGAAAGAAATTATAGAGAAGAAAGAATTACTCTCAGGTGTTTGTAATTTTGCGAATTAGACTGTCAGAATTTTCATGTTTCAAAAAATGAATTTACAATAAAATCTCAACATTTTGCATCATCAATTCGCGGGTCCTCCACTTCTCTTTCTTCGTTTCTTATAGTAGGTTTCTTTATTTTTTATTGTTTGTTTGGTTTGCTGGGCTGTCTCCCTTTTTAATTTTTTGGGCTGTGGTAGCATTAGCATAGACCTGCCTTGTTTGGGAGCATATCAATCAGACAAGTGTTTTGAGCTTCTTTTTATCTTTTAGTTGTCAGATCTGTTTTCTTTGAGACACTTTTGTTTTCATGATTTTAGGATTTTAAAGTTTCAATTAGATCTCCTTTGAGACACTTTTGTTTTAAATCAAGATCAGGAAAGAGTTCGGTGTATTTGGAATGAGATTTGATTATTGAAATTTTAATTTTTTTTTAAATGAAAAGTGAATGGTTATAAATAAATATTAAACTTGTTGAAATGTAAAATATATTTTTAAAAACGATTCCCATGTTTATTTTATTTTTTAAAGCATTCATTGAACATTTGGCTTCCCCACTACAAATTTTTTGGGTGATTAATTTGCGAAGTCAGAATAGAAAAACAAAAGAGAAAGAAATCTAACCTAAGCACATTTGGTTTTCAGAAAATAAACTAGTAGTTGACTAATTCAGATTCGGCCATTAAGTTGACCCTCCTAACTCAAATGTCTTCATTCACAAAAGTATCCATGTTATTAGCAGAGAAAACTTGTGATATTATTGTCAATATTTGATATTCAAAAAACATTTCATAATGTATAAGAAATTGTCAATATTGTACCATTATTGTTGCTGTTGTTTTGCCCATTTGTAAAATGTGATATGAACACTTTTTTTTCTTTCCTGAATTTTTCCCATTTAGTGGAGGTCAATATCTTGGGATACAAACAGCAAAGTAAGATTTTTTTTTTTTTTTTGGGTTTAATATAAAGTGCAGAAAAAGACAGGGAAGTAAATAGTTAATTATTGGTTGGGATTCTGTTCTGCAGAAAGGTTGAGGATGTAGGGCTTTCATTTTGGGAAAAAGAAAAAACATTTATTCACAAGAGAAAGTGACCAGTTACTTACACCTTCTATAATGATTCAAAACAAGCTTCAAAGTTAATTAAAAAAAAAAGGCTGGAGCTTGTTTATTAAATTCTTCATTGGTTTGACTGGATTTTGTACACACTTCTGTGTCTTTGTCGATATGTCTGCATTTTAATTTCTTGTTCATATATACTAATTGTAGCTGCAAAATTTTAGTGGGAAAAAAATCTCTCTATAGAAGAGTATGGCTATTGGTGATTAAATTCTTTAATTAATTGAATCAAAATTAAGTCACAATCTAGAATTATATTAAAATTAAAATTCAAATCTATTTTCTAAAATGTGTATTTCAAATTATAATTAAATTTATTACTTATACTTCAAAATAGCTACATGGCATACTAATATTAAAATACTAGTATTAACCAATTAATAATTGCTGGCTTATACACTTATAAGTCTTATTTGTATGGTTTTTTTTTTTTTAAAATTGATGTGGATTCCTAATATTTCCCCCAAATGTTACTTGACTAAACTCGATTTATACTTGAAATTTGAAATTCCTCCCCCTGAAATGAAATGTAGCGGCAATACTAAGTGATTGAAAATTTAATCAGGCCAAACTTACTTTGTTAAATTGCAGTGGTAATGTCATACTTGTTCTGATAGCATTGTTGAATAGTGGTTGATAATTGAGTGGTAATTAAGAGTCTGAAATCATTAATGTATGAAAATAAACTGAGATAAATTTATTTGATTTTGGACTTCCTAAATTTGTACTCTTATAAATCTTGCTCATATGATAGTTTAATTCAATACAAATTTTTAATAATAACTGCGAGCTGAAACAAGTCTAGAACCAATAAGGTTGGTTTTATTAACTTATGCGAGAAGCAAAAAATCTCGTGTTGAATTATGTTAAAAATATATATATATATATATTTGTGTACCACAAAATTTTAACCAATTTAGCAATAGCAAGTGCGGGAGAAAGGGCATTGATATGAAAGTTGATTTATGAACTAACCTATTAGTTTTTGTTTTCACATACAGAATCTAACATGAAAGAAAGTAAGTAAAAAAA
The DNA here is from genome assembly GCA_949640765.1 of Croton laevigatus. Taxonomy (NCBI): domain Eukaryota; kingdom Viridiplantae; phylum Streptophyta; class Magnoliopsida; order Malpighiales; family Euphorbiaceae; genus Croton; species Croton laevigatus. The sequence goes on along the minus strand of CATIWJ010034202.1, from coordinate 31,265 downwards.
CAAAATCACTGGTTTTGTTCCTTAGCAATGGCATTGCATAATTTTTTGAAAATGGTTAGAAATGATTTGATATGACAAAACAAATAGTACAAAATAGCAAGGCCCATGGTCTTAAAGGACAAAACCCTACTATGATTTTGCGCACAAAATAGGACGTATTAAGCTAGGACATGGGTTTAATGGCACAGTTGCATTGGTGCAATATACACAACAAAGAAGCTTGGAAGTGGGTCTACAGTCTTAACTCATTTGCAAAATATATAAGGCTTATATGGGTTTTGTTTTTTTTTTTAATTTTTTGTCTATTCTCATTAACAAAATAGACATTTCTACACCTATATATGGTCCCATTCAAAGCTCCTATCATTTGAATAATTTAGCACATGATTCAGAGTCCCTTGAACCATCTCGCGCCCCACTTTATCTTTTGTGGTTTGAAAGCATAATATAATTCTCCTTTTTATAGCATCCATGTATTTGAAAAGTAATGCAATTTGGTGTTCTCCGATCACTTTTGGCTAATATGTTGATCACAATAATTTTTTTTTTAAAATCAAGTTAATGTGTTTATAAGAGGATTATCACCATTATATATTACTCCAGAAGGAACGCTAGCTGCAGATTGCGGTCACTCTTGAAAATAAATGTTTAACAGTAATTCTACTATTAGTTGAAAGGAATTTGATTTAACAGTAACTGCTCATTGCTTTCTTTCAAAAAAAAAAAAAAAAAGCCAATTCATTTTTTATTTTAATTGATAATTTATAAATAATAAGTAACAAATTTTTACTTCTTATATTAATAAATTGAAACACACGTGTTTTTTTTTTAACTGATAAAAGAGCGATTGTAAGATAATTACATTCAAATGTGATCAGAAAATATGACAAATTTTAAGGAAAAATAACCCGCTTGATTCTTTTTAGAACGACGCTTGGTTATGTGAGATGTTGTATTCTATATGATACATATTCATATAATTATAATCTATATATTTTTAAAATAATTTCTTCATTGTTATGATCTATACATATTCATAACAGACCTATGTGTAACGTCTAATGGACATGGATGCCATTTTAAAAATGTAAATGGACAATGGAAAAAATGCGTAAGGATAAGAAATACAGGGATCAAATTGCAAATGTAAAATAAACATTGGATTAACATAATATGGAATAATGATACTAACACTATATTAAATTTCCAAAATAAATATTTATTAATTCAATTATATTATAAGTTTTAAAAAATTCAAAAATAATAAAAAAAATTAAAAATCATCCAATTTAAAATTTAATATTCAATCATATCCAAAACTAAACATTGTGCGTAACTCATAAATTCTGACTTGTATCCAAAAATCCACCAAGTTTTATAATAGTCTCATAATCACTTTTGTAAATTTCTTGTATTCATAAACTTTTTCTTTGTTTATTGGTGTTTTGTTCTCTGAAACTTAAACATAGATTTTCAAATATAAGTATCCAATTTTCACTTATTCACCGATATATACCCAATACGTATTTGACTTATGCCATTGAGTCTCTGTGTCCGACACATATATGATACGAGGACACTGTTTTACCCTGGAGACTCAGTGTATTATAATGTCCAATTCCAATGCGTTATACTTTGATGCTGAATTCCATTTCCCTGAGAAATGAGTATAATACGTTGGACCCAAGAAGGTACGGTAGCTCTTGTCAACTCCAATGTGTTGGGTACTAAAATCCAAATGGAAGAATCTGATTTGGTGGTTAAGATGAATAAATCATATTGAATTTGAGGCCCTCAATGTGGAATATACATATGTACAGCTGGAACCAACTGTCATATTGCCCTCATAATAAATGGTTTAGTAGTGCCTTGTCATTACAATATGCGTCCCCATTTATCATTTCCGTTGTCCTCTTCAAAAAATACTTCTACTATATTGCGCTGGAAAATAAAAATCAGAAGTTGAGGAAAGTCTTTGGCTATGATTTGCCCTCCATACCCGATCATTCAGAGTTTGATCATCAGCTTCCTCTTCCTTGTAATTTAACAAACAATAAAATTTTGTTAATTGTCCAACTCAATGAAATAAATATAATTGCACCAAATACATAAGATTGAAGTATTTGATACATTTTCATATTAAATTCAATAGCTTTTAAATTTTAAGAATTTAATCTGTATTAAAAATTATAACCTATAGTGTATTAGTAATTAATAATCAAAATTTAGAAGTTCTTACCCATTGAATGCAATCTCAATATACAATATAGATTATTTACTTTTAATTTTAAATGTTTAATCTAATTTTATTATTTTTGAAATTAGAAATTAAATTCTATTAGAACCCTAATCAATAACCACAAAAAATGGTGAAATTACTATTCTGTCTCTGACGTTTGACATATTAGACTATTTTATCCTTGTATTTTATAATTTAGCTTGTTTTATCCTTATAGTATGACATATTATACTGTTTTGTCATTTGTTAAATTTTTTATTCAACATCGTTAAATTTATAATTATTTTTTAAATTATACCTAAAAGATCCCTGTATTTTATTCTTCCTCACCAATTAACCCTAGTGTCGCCGTCAACCATGAACCTAGAGATGGTGGTTCTAACTAAGTTGATATATGGATATTTCCATGGTTTTCACTGTTGGCTTATGAGACAAAGCTGTGGAAAGATTGGATCGCAAGTGGCGGTTTGAACAGTAGAGGCAATATTGTCTTCGTTATTCTATTGAAAGATAGATGGGGTACAGTAGTGGAGATGGTTTTGTGTGACTCCAGAGATAGTGATGGGCAAGTGGAGAGGCTGGTCGGACACATGGGAGGTGATGGATAAAAGGTAATGAAAGTTCAAATTGGTGGTGGGTGTCACGGGTTGCGATTCTTGCGATAACAAAATTGAAAGAAGGGCTAGCGGCTGGTGATGGAGTTTGAATCGTTGTTTGATCTGAAAAAGGCAAAATTGATTCGGTTCTAGTGAAAACGGTGATTGGCAGTGGGGCATTGAGCTACATAACAAAGGTGGGCAACAATAGTTGTTGACGGTGAAGCAGAAAACAGGTCTAGTCGAGCCATAGGTGAATCATGAATGGTTAATTGGTGAGTAAAAAGAAAATGTAGGTATATTTTATGTATAATTTAAAAATAATTATAAATTAACAGTGTCGAATAAAAAAATTAATAGAAGGTAAAAACAGTTAAATATGTCAAAAGAGCCTTGTAAGCCTCTCTACCAATTTAATCTATAACCAGACTCGCAACCAAATCCATAATCAGTCAAGGAAACAGTCGTCCACAACCAATAGGGAGGTTGCCTTGCACGACCTCTACCTCTCCACTCAACCAAGACCAGAGCACATCTCGAACCACACGAACTCGACCTCTAACCCCACCTGACACTATCCCTGGAAATTTACCCAATACATACGTGGCATCTTCAGAAGCTACCCACATAGCCGTAACTCAGACCTCTTAACAGTGAATTAACAGTATTCCAACCATACCTTCTATTGTGAAAGCACTATACACCAAATTACTATAAATATTCATTCCGCCATAAATGATCCATAACAACCATTTTAGTTTATAAGCATAAATTGCAAAATACAGAAATAAAACAGTCTAATATGTTAAACGTAAAAGGAAAATTCCAATTTTCGTAAAATATTGTATTTACTTCTTATTTTAAAACGGGATAATATATTTATAGTTAGTTAAAGACCCTACTTAACATCCAGCGCCCATGGCCTAATGGATAAGGCGCTTGACTTCTAATCAAGCGATTGTGGGTTCGAGTCCCACTGGGCGTGGCTTAAGTTTTTAAATTTTTTTTTGAATATAACATATTTTTTTAACATTTGCATTCTTATAAATCATAATATAAGACAGATGAAAATGTAACTACTTATTTCTTCTAACATAAAATAAGAAGTATAGATTCATAGGTTTTTTTTGAACATTTGCATTTTTACAAAACATAATATAAATGAAAAAATAACTACTTGTTTCTTCTAACATAAATAAAAAGTATTTAATTTTTTTTTAATCACAAATGGTTTATCGAAACTTATCTCAAAGACATTGTAGAACTCTTTAATAACAAATGTATGTATCTTAAAGATAAGATATTGAGCTGTATTTGAATAAGATTTGAAATTAATCCTAGCATCTTAAAAATCTAATCTTGAATTAACAAAAAATTCAATTGGACTTGTTTCTAAATTCAAGTGCAATGTTTTTCCATTTAATTTGTTTTCAGAATCCGAGTTATGTTTTTTTTTTAAGATATATTCTACTAGATCTAAATCTAAAGGGGAGGGGGGAAGCGAATCGAATCCAAACACTCAAGTTTGGTAGGGGAGCATCTACCACTAAGCTACCTCATTGTCTGTAATGAAATTTGAACTTACGACCTTAAAATCGTTAGGCACTACGTTTAGCCATTAGGCCAGATGATTGTTCCCATAATCCAAGTTATGTTGGAATTACTGAAGTCCTGAAATTTTATGTTTCCTGAAGTTAAAGATTAGCATTTATGAATTTTTAAATATTAAGCATGATTTTCGTTATTGAAGCCAACTTAGTATTTAAGATGATTTCACTACAAAATTAATTTGGGTTCGACTCAATATAATTCGATCGGATTCAGTTTATGTATATCTAATTTGTTTTAATTATGAATCCTAGATTTACAAATTGAACCCTATCTGTTTTAGGTCTTTAGTAGTTTGTTTGTTAGGTTCAAACACCAAGCCTATTTGTTTTGGACCTTTTTTGTATTTGATTAATCTAGTTTATTTTTCTTTAGTTAGATAAAAAGATGTATGTTAAAAATAAAAAATAGAAAGAAGTATGTAACCGTGGCGGTGGTGGCAATCACTTTGAAGATAAAGGAGGTTATTACCTATGCTTAAACTACTTTTGGGGGAGCAGTGTTTTGGTCAGTGCCATCTCATAAATTTGAGAGGTCTTATGCAATATATTAAAATTAGATATTAAATTAAATTAGAAAAAATAATTTATAACAAAAATGTGTAATTATAAGCTAGAAAACGATCCATAGTTCACTGAAATTATATATTCTTTTATTAAAATTGAAAAAAAAAATCAGAATTATAATAAAAGAAAATTGGAATTAAATTACATAAAAATTAGAATTATAATTGAAAAAGAATTGGAATTATAATGAAGCGGAATCAAATTACACAAAAATCAGAATTATAATTGAAAAAAATCCAAATTATAATGAAAGAAAATCAGAATCAAATTACATAAAAATTGGAATTAAATTACATCATGATCGAAATTATAATGAAAAAAAGTTTGCTATAATCGGAATTATCAAATTGAGACATGAAATACAGAAAAAAGTAACTGAAAACTCACAATTGATCAATGGATTGAATGAAGTTCTCAAATTCAACAGTAAATTTGTGATTTTGGGTTGGAAAGATTTCCTAATTTTTTCGTTCTTTGCTGATGGTTTTTGTGCCTATAGCTTTGCGAGTTTGCATTTCTGCTTCCTCGTCCGTCAGACTATCAGTTACCCAGCGATTAACGTTCTTTTGAATTCTTTTTTTTTTTAGATAAAGTTTTGCATAGACTTCGAGCCCTTAAATTATTAGACTCTGTGCATAGGGCTGAATTGCTTATATTATGAGCCGGCTCTAGTTTTGGTAGTTTGGATGTTAGCTTGTGGATTTCTCTACGTAGAGGTTACCTACGAGTTATTTCATGCGGGTGTTGAAAACTGCTTTTGGTGGGATAATGCTTTAGTTGTTTGGAGGTTAGCCCACGAATTTCTTTATGTGGATGTTACAAGCACATCAAAGAAGACCTTGTAGTAATTGCTTCGTCTAAAAAGGGCAAGTATAAATAACAAGAAATAAGATAGAAGAAGGCGTCAACCAACGGTCAATCAAACACAACAGACCTAGTGTCTTTAAACTTTAGGTTTTGCACATATATTTTGGTCGACCAATGTCATAAATCCTAAGTGTCTACTACACTAACCTAATTTTTAATCTAATAGATTGTGCCGATTCCAGTGTCCAAGGTTTGTTCTGTTAAAGTTATTTTGCAATTACTTGTTTTATCAATCACCGTCCAATCCAATTTGCGTCAAAAACCAAACCGCACAATTTCCTTGTTGATTCCAACTGAGGGAATTTTACCTCATCCATTCACAGTCCTTTGATTAATTCCGTCTTGGAGGATTAAAACACTCACTTGCAAATTAACCTTCATTGATTATGTGCGGTGTGACTTGCATCTACATATTAATCTTCGCTTCTCGTCAAACCATCTTGCCTACCTTGATTTTGTCTGAATTTAATCCACACTTGCCATGAAAATTAACCTTTGTTGATTTTGTCTGGGGTGACTTACAATTATAATTTTTGCATCCCGTCAATCACTATTACTTTCTATTGATTATTCTCGAAAGTTAATCCATACTTGTTACTTGTTTCTATTGATGAATCTAACTCACAATTTAAAGTTAAATAGCGCCCACACACTTCTACAGTTGATGTACTCACACACTCAATACACCACGTACACACTCAAATTGATAGCCAACCAAAGATTATCCACTTGTGTAAAAGCAGGTGCAACACTTTTGTAATAAATTATTACAATACTTTCAATTAGGGTGTACAAAAGCTACGTGATTTCGTTTTCAAGCTATAATAATGGTAGAAATTATTGTAGAAACTGCTCGAAAACAATTGAGGTTCGTTTTCATACTCATTTAAAATAAAATAAAGGGTGACGGCTACTCACTTCTTTAAATATTTAGAAGCCAGATTAGTTCTTATGCATTATATATGTCAGCAATACATGTTCTTTTTTTTTTAAAAAAAAAACGTGTTTGTCTGGTTTGGTTTGTTTTGTGGTTTGAAGCACAGAGCCCCAGAAGGCTAAGATAACGAAAGCAACCAAAATTGGAAATTAACTTCTTTGAAAAAAGAATACCAAAAGGGAAATTAAAATTTGGATGATGGGGCAGATATTCAATATTGTAGTGATATTTTCTACACAAACATTATGGAGTTTATGTCGCTCAATTCAATCCAAATCAATCTTAATCATTTTTTGGGTTTTTCTACTTCCATACATAATTATATATAATTGCTTCTGTTGAATATTGGATGTGGACCAATATACAAGTGGTCTGTTCTGAACAAAATTATATGAGAATTTATTTATAAATTCATTCAAATAATATTCATTTCTTTTTACTGTTTTCTATAATTATAGTTTCTGGTAAGTCTACCACCAGAAAGTAGCCGTACTTGAATATAAGCCTTTTTTTTTTTTTTTCACATAATACTTGAATATAAGCATACTTTGAAAAAATATTATTTCATTTGATAAAAGAACTATTTTGACATGTGAATCAAGGCATGGGATGTTATAGAGAATGTAAAGATATCGAGTTTGATATTTTTTAGCCATATTACTAGCACTAATTTAATTTTATGTGTGTGTAAAAAGAAATGACTACATCATACTGTGTATATTCTGTATAATAGAATCAAATAAAATGGACTATTTAATTTAATTTTAAAACGAGAGGACTAAATTATCTTATTCATCATGCATAGTAGAGCATTAGATAGCAGGGGGATCCCCTTAAAAAAGAAAATAACAAGAATGAAATATTTGGGGAAGGATATACCAGTTTGGTTGTAGTTAGAGGCCAGCAGATGTGGTAAAACTTTTGCCCTCGAGTCCTAACGAATTAATCTGAGTGCGTGAGTTTATAACTATGTTAAAAAAAAAAAAATACCAATTTGGTTGTATACTTTTGTGTAATTTATTAGCAAATTTTACCAAAATTTATAGAATTTGAGATAGGTATCATAATTCAAAATTTATTAGAAAATTTGGAATAAGATTGTATTGTAGGTGGCACATGCATTACAATATTCTTTCAACTTATATAGGCTATCTTTTTTTTTTTTTTTGGCAACATATAGTAAATTATTGTTTGGTTAAGGGCCATTTTTACGCAGAACCACAGATATTTACAGCTCCACAATCTCTATCATTGACATAAGCTCATTTAATAGTTCCTGTCTAAATATACATTGTAGCATTAGTACCAATTTGAGTGAGATTTTGTAGATGGTCATTATCATTTACTTTTCCCACTAAATTCAATCCAATTTGGTAAAATGTATATTAAATTGTTGGTAAGATGTTACGATTCCTTAATCCTATTTTTTTTTTGTTAAAATTAATAAAAACAGTTTGCTTTAATAAGTTTATTTAATTGAGGCTTGCTAGAGAAGAAGAAGTTTCCTTGTAAATGTTTATAAATAATAGTTTTGGTGAGTGGACCAACTTTATTTAATTGAAAATGATTACATAATTAACTAAATTGATTTGGTGATAATAACCCATATTTCACTTCAATTAATTTCAAAACCCACCAAGAAAATTTATTCTTTTGGTTCACTAATTATGCCGGGATGACAAAGTTAACTGAATCCATCCATTATCAAATATTGGATTTTGATTGATTTGGATCCTTTAATTGTATTGCTTTGGGTCATTATCTATTTATTAATATTTCTTTTAATTGTAGAATTAGAGAAAAGACTAAAAGAAAGAAACCCTAATGACTAGGGTAGGGTAGGCCACTAATTTTTGGGGGTAATGAATCTTATTGAAAATGAAGGAATATAGACAAATTTAGCAAAGTGTTACGTGTGCACCTTTTATATGTTTTCCTAAAGAAAATGTTTTTGAGTGATCCTTTCTTTCCCTTTCATTTCCTAATAATTCTATTTCAATTGCCCATTTTGTTTCTCTTTATTGATTTGAATAAGTAAGACAATTAGGTCATGTTTGATAAGATGTTTCAATCTTTAAATTTCAGTTGTAGCATAGATATATTTATGTAGATGGATAGATTTGAAATTTATACAAAATTAAAAATACAATCACAAATGAAGTTTATGTATACAATACAATAAATTGTAATATTCACTTTTAGGGATCGTTTGGTCAAAAGTAAGTAGATTATGGAATTGCAACTTTTTAGGAAATAGATAAATTTAAATGTTTGGTTTGTTTTATTCATTATACTTTCTAGAAGTAAAATGAATAAAAACTTTCCTTGTAAAAAGAAAGTAACTTTCCAAGCTACTTGAAAAAAAGTGCAATTTCCTGAATGTAAATTTTTACTGTATTATAAAAAAAATTAATTAATTTACCTTTATGAATATTATTGTTTTTAAAATTTAAAATAAGTTTGTTTTCCGGAAGTTTATTTTAATACCAAACTATTTACTTAGGTACTATTTGGTTCGCAATAAAATAAGAAGAGAAAATTAAACTTTACAAAAGTAGCCAAACTCATAGAAAATTAAGTATTTGTTTTAAAAAATTTGAAGAAGTTTCCAAAAATTAGAAACTCAACTTTCCATATATATGTAAAGTAATTTTTCCTCTCCAATCCAAGGAAATACAATTTCTTAGTTATAAATGTGAATATTTTTTACTTTCTTCTTATTTTTTAATTAAAAATGTTTGTTATAATAAGAATGTTTATTATGCCATTTAGTTAAACGAGTTAATGGATTACACAAGTCAACTCGCAATCTAACTCGTTTAACTTCATGTCTATAGTATGTCGAATCGTGAGTTAATGGATTACACAAGTCAACTCGCAATCTAACTCGTTTAACTTCATGTCTATAGTATGTCGAATCATCACCTAGTTAGGTTGAACCTTAACTCACTTATACCACCAAAGGGTTCAGTCCAGTGGTAAGGATGTTGACTCTTTACCTGGAAAACCAGGGTTCGAGTGGTACTTCCCCCACCCTTTAGAATAGGTATATCTTTGTAATTCAGTCAAAAAAAAAAAAACCTTAACTCACTTATTTTTTATGTTTATCGTATCAATTTATATGTTTTGACATATTTAGTCACCATTGAATTTAGTCCGATTGGAATCGCAATGAAATGGACTTTGCTGCCAAACTCGAATTGAAAAATAATAGTAAATAACACTTTTCATATATGAAAAGCAAATAAAATAAATTTTCAAAAATTAATTAAATAACACTTTAAGTATATATACAAAGCGTTATTTAGTTAAATTTATACTATTTACTTTTTATAAAACATCAAAAAGTGGTAATTTGCTTTTTTAAGTATTTGAAATTTTTTTATAAACAGAAACAAATTATAGTACATTAGTTATAATTTTATTGCAATTTAGGCATAAGCTGCTGTGTATATTTATTATCAACTGAACTTGTATTTTATCATGGTTAGAGGCAAGCAGAGGTAGTAAGATTTTTGCCTTAGAGTCTTAACAGACTTAGTTCACATCGGGATGCGTGAGTTTATAATTATATCAGAAAAAAAAAAACTTGTATTTTATCAAAAACAAAACTGAACTTTTTGCATTTCTAATTTTTAAACTTGTCAAAAATATTGTTGTTGCTGCTGCACATATGGCCGATGAGAAACGCGGGTAAGTATTGTTGGTTCCAAATTATGAGGGTGAATAGATTTATTGGGACTGTGGTATCGATAATCTTATTGTGGAATAATTTTATTCTCCATTTCCATCGCAACAGGTACGTTAGAATGTTTGTTTTCCATATTTATAATTTTCAGTCCCAAATTGTGTCGCTTGATTTAAACTTCTTTTTACCCCTCTTTATAATTTTTTTTTTTTCACTTAAATACAAGTAAATTAAAAATATTACTATTGTAAGATTATCACAATCATTGATGGGTTTTTCTTAAACTTTATGCAAATACTACAGGCATAACACAAACATCATGGGACAAAGAAAGTAACACAATATGTAACATCATGACATAATTTCCCTCAAATTGGCAATTTTACAATTTAGCTTTTTAATTCAAAAATAACATACATAATTAATTACAGACTACACTTACATATTTAATCTGGAAGATGTATGATCATTGAAGTATTCTAACTACAGAGTCACTGGAGTAGGTACTGAAGGAGGCACCCGATTTTCGGCCGGAATCTCAACGAATTCTGACAGAATTGCTCGGAACTCATCCCCTGTCATACTTTCCTTCTCAAGTAGAACTTCCACAATCTTGTCGATGGCCTCACGGTTGCTCCTTATGTGGCTCAGTGCAATCTCGTATGCACTATCTGATAGCCTCTTCACGGCAGCATCGATATCTTCTGCGAGCTTTTCTGACATGGAATTCCTCGCCATCATTCTCATGATGACATCGGCACTTTGAGCTGATGAGTCCATAAGGGACCATGGACCGATTTCAGACATTCCGAATGTGGTCACCATCTGTAACAAACAATGAATGCTTCTCAGTTTCATCAAAACCACAGATACTAAAACTAAACAAAACTGTGACAAAGAATGGCTTCAAACCAAGCATTTCAAGAGTATATGTTCATAAACAATAGTTTATCCTCCAATATCACAGATAATCTAATCACAGTATGGGACTCAAGCACAAAAGGAGTGGATGTGCAAGATTGAACATAATGTATACAGCAAAAGAAGATTAAATATTCTTGGCAAATTCACAAAAAAGAAAAAGAAGCATACCAAAAAAACCATATATATCAGCTTTCTTTATTATCGCTCTCAACCATTCTAGAGCCAAATACCCAACAATGACTCATTGTAGAGACCACTTGGTCTCTATCAATCAATTAGATAATCCAAAATTAGAGATTTTTGCATCAACCTTGTCATCTAACAGAATGTTTTCAGGTTTGAATTTGATATCTAAATGGATTATTTCCCGTGCGCAATTTCATGAAAGTTAAGTTCATTGGTAATGTCAAGAATGATCTTTTATTTTGGTTTTGACATCTAAATCAGGAACAAGATCATATGTTCTCTAAAAAATCCAGTTATGTCAAGACCCATAAGACAAAGTCATGAACAAGAAGTCTATAAGATTTATTAGCACAAAAAACATGCATTCTCACCAAGGTGAAAACTCAAAAGCCTTAAAAGAGAACTCTCCAAGTTAAGAAATCAATTTCGGGATGTTTAGTCTATTGTAAACCATCATGTCAGTTCGGTAAGAATACCTGGCTTTTGTGCTGATAAATATCATGAACTTCTTGTCTATGGATATATGTCTAATGGGTCTTTAGATAGATGGATTTTCCCTAATCCCATTATCTTGTTATTAATTTACAGCAAAGATAAATATCATTCTTGATATTGCCAAAGGACTAGCCTTTCTTCAAGTATGTTACACTAAAAAAATAATCTAATCAGATATCAAACCCCAAAACATTCTATTAGATGTTGAGCATAAGGACGGGATCACTTTGCTCAAAACTAGAATTAGATTGCTGTTTTCCTCCAGTCTTCAACACCTTCCTAGCTGTCTTCTATACCTCAGTGTTTCTCAGCTTGTAATCATCAAGTTACTATTCTTTTTCAACTAGTTTTAAAAATCCTGTGGTTTTATGACTCTTAATTTACTGCTCCCCTTTTATTTTATGGCTTTCCATGGGTTAGCAGTACAACAGATTTGGCTACTGGTTTTGATCTTTTGGAAGCAGAAATTTACTCAGATGTCATTGAAAATAGGCAGAAAAGTTCAAAGGCAAAAGCACTTTGAAAGCAGACAAACAGAAAAGACCTAGTACCTGCTTTGCCAAACCAGTAATCTGCTGCAAATCACCAGCTGCCCCTGTAGTCACCTCAGGCTCGCCAAAGATAACTTCCTCGGCAGCTCTGCCACCAAGTCCACCAACTATTCTAGCAAAAAGTTGCTGCTTGGATATCAGGGTAGGGTCATCTGCAGGAATAAACCATGTAAGACCTCGTGCTTGACCACGAGGAATTAGGGTTACTTTCTGCACAGCATCATGCCCTGGAGTCAAAGTTCTGGAAGCAAAAAAAGATTACAGAGCATTGATAAGTTCCTTTTCCATAAAGAAGATAACTAGATAGGAAAAGCATCCAAATCATAAATAAAAAATTGAAATGGCCAAATATGCAGAAACAAGCAAACAATAACTATTGGGAATTAAATTATGAAGGCCTTTATGTCCTGAAACCCAAGCTATAAGAGGTTTATAAATTTTGATGCTCAACATCCTTCATTTATTATTAAGCCAAATCATCAAAAGGGATGTGCACCTACTGAGGAAAGTTGAGAGTAGAGTATATCTGTAGACATGCATAAAAGACTAGCAAATGCATGATATGAGAGTTGAGAATATTAAACTATGTGGAGAAGGAAACTTAGAAGGTATGAACTTATGGGTTAGTAGCAAACAAAGAGTTAGTACCCATAACGATTTCTATAGAGGTTGCATAAACTAGACGGAATAAAGGAAAAGAATCCATATACAAAGCTTATCCTAGTTACGCTGAGATAAAGCAGGTTATGCCTAAAACCAGGCATATTCCTTCGGAGTCAGCCTGCTTGAAGAACTGTTACTAAAAGTCAATGTCCAATAGGTTTGCTCAAAGACATAAAGATATATTTAATAGGATATTATCCCTAACCTACACTGCAGAAGCAAATAAGGAAGAAACAGGATTTCATACGAGAAGTTCAAAATCATTCTTACCCACAAATTGCATGGCCGACTTCATGATATGCAACCAGACTCTTACTCTTTCCATCTGTCATAACTGTGCCTTCCATTCCAGCAACAATCCTATCAATTGAATCATCAATCTCTTTAGATGAAATTGCAGTCTTCCCACGTCGACCAGCCAATATAGCCGCCTCATTTAAGAGGTTTGCGAGATCAGCACCGCTAAAACCAGGTGTTCTCATGGCTATTACATCGAGGGAGACATCTGAATCAAATTTCTTATTGCTTCCATGAACCTTTAATATCTCTGTTCTACCCCGTATATCTGGAACATCAACAGTTACCTGCATAAAAGTTTCAGGTGAATACGATTCTTTAAAATTTTTAAAAAAAAAAGAGATAGTTTGTGACATTCTATTCCCACCTGTCTGTCAAACCGTCCAGGCCTCAACAAAGCAGAATCCAGAATGTCTGCCCTATTGGTTGCTGCAATGACAATAATACCTGTGTTACCCTCAAAACCATCCATTTCTGTCAAAAGCTGGTTAAGGGTCTGTTCTCTTTCATCATTTCCACCTCCAATGCCAGTGCCTCTTTGCCTTCCAACAGCATCAATTTCATCAACAAATACAATGCAGGGAGCATTTTCTTTGGCCTTCTTGAAAAGATCTCGAACTCTAGAGGCACCAACACCAACAAACATTTCAACAAACTCAGAACCTGATATGGAGAAAAATGGAACACCAGCTTCACCAGCAATGGCCTTGGCTAGAAGGGTCTTCCCAGTTCCAGGAGGACCAACGAGAAGAACACCTTTTGGAATGCGAGCTCCAACTGCAGTGAATCTCTCTGGCTTCTTAAGGAACTCAACTACCTCCATGAAATCCTGCTTTGCTTCATCAACTCCAGCAACATCATCAAATGTCACACCAGTGTTTGGCTCCATTTGGAACTTTGCTTTGGATTGACCAAAGGCTAAGGGGAAACCAGGCCCACCAGGTCCACCCATGCCTCCAGATGACCGTCGAGATAGAAGGAATAGACCTCCAATTAAGATTAAAGGGAAAGCCAGATTTCCTATCAAATTGAATAACAGTGAACCTGAGTCTTCTTGAGCATTATGTGCTGCAAAGTCAATGTTTTTTTCTCTGAATTTCTGCAGAAGCTCCTGGCTGAGTCCTGGCAACTGAACCCGAACTCTCTGAACCCGGTTTCCTAATTCAGGAGAAACAGCCTCTACAATAGCAATGGTTCCATTCTCAAACAAATCAACCTTTTTCACTCTATCCTTATCCAAGTACTCCAAAAACCTTGAATAGGACATCCTGGAGGAGGAAACCCCCTGGTCATCTGCAAATGCCTTCCCACTTCCAAGTAAAGTGGGTGCAACAATTCCGGCATTCCCAAGCAACTGCTTTAGAAAGCTTCTTCTTCCTTCATGTCTCAGAGAACTTCCTCCCTCATGATGCTTTTGGTCCAGAGATGATTTTACTAAAACTGTTTTAGATGTCCTATATAACGGCTGACATCTTGAAGGAAGGAAAAGATGCCTGCAATAGGCCTCTTTACTCAAAATTTTCTTGATATCACGGTTTGATAAACCATTATTCCCCACGATGCAGGCAGATGATGCTGCCATCTGGCATAAGAAGGCAAGAAATAGCACTTTTGTAAGAACCACAGAAGCAAAATGCATAGTGCTGTCAATATTAATAAATGCACAAAAATCAAAATATCCAACTTTCAGGTTTCTATATAGAGGTTCTGGGAAGAGAAATTATTCCCAGAGTAGAACCACAAATAGGAGAAACAATACAATCCATGGTTGAGAAGAAAACATTGCGAAATTAAGTAGTTCTTATATTCTTTGTTCATTTATTAACCATTGTCATAAAAATTCTATCACTTGGAAGTTCAATTACTCAAACTGTATCAAGATTAATAATAAAAAAATAGTCTCCTCTGGACCCATGATTCCAATTATAAGGTTACAAACCATACAATTGCTGGGATATAAATAAAGCAGGTTTAAAATAGGTAATTGGAGTTTCTACTTCGCAACTCTATCCAAGTCCATGCTACCTCAAGAAAACAATAATACCCATTATCCATTCCACACAAAATAAGCTAAAATTCATATACTTGCATTTGAATTTGAACTGCTAAACAGCATAACAAAAAGAGCAAAATTATTCTTAGAGCAAATGGAAGGAAATTAGTACCCGTTTTTCCTTTTTAACAACGAATTCAAAAGAAGAGACTTTTCCCGGTGCTGAGTACAGTCAAGGAAGAAGAAGAAGGTGCGAAAGTCCAAACCTTTGACGGGTATTCTCAAGTCCGAATGAATAGCAGCTTTAGTAGTTATTGTGTTAAATGGATGGAAGGGAAGAGGGAAGGGATGTGGTTTGGGAAATGTGTACGTGGAGCTTTTTTAACGGCCGAGACTTGTTTTAGATTTTTTTCCCCCTTTCACTCTTTGTTTTATAGCATAGTATTTTGTTATTTTTTGAGATATTATATGTAAAGATTATTCTAATCCAGTCACAAATGTGCGTGTATTACTAAAACACAACGTCCAATTGGCGTTCGTGTCATATTTGGATTTTTATTCTCCCTCAAAAATATATATATTTGGATTTTAGTGCTCTTCTTTACTAAAAAAAGAGAAAGAAACATATGGATCCATTTAGGTCCGTCTTCATCGGGATACATTTAGGTCGGTTAGGACACACCGATCCAATTAGTAATATTTGCCCTTTCCGACGGGTCCTTTTTTTAGGCACAGGAAGCGAGGTTTCAATTTTAGTCCCTTGCAAAAAACTGTGAATGCACTTGGATTAGTTTATGCTTTGATTGACTCTAAATCCTAGTTGTAAAAGAGGTTTTTTTTCCTTCAATTTTAAAATACATGTTTTGCTTTTTCTTTCAGAATCGGAAATGTTTTTCTTTTTTTCTTTCTATCATAACATAATGTTGGATTTTCATTGAAAATCTGTCAAGTTTTAATATTGTAAAATATAATGCAAATATCCGTAACAGATTACCTATAATAAACCAAATAGTTCAGGCCAAAGTATGTGCAACTAAGTTAACATATCAATGAGCATAAATAATTTCTACGCTGCTAAAAGAGATTTACGATTCATAATCATGCTACTAAATAATGAAGAATCCTTATAATCCATGTTATTGTATGTTTGAGCCAACAATATAAGTATCACACGCTGACCATGATTTTTTAGCCATATAAGGGCTTCAGCAATATGTGACTCAAAACATCTGGGCAAAAAATATTACAAAATCCAAAACAAATATTGCTTCCTTATCATACATAACTACTCGAAAACTCATTCCAAAATCAAAATGCTGCTATCAATATTCAACTTAAGCCAACCAGAAGAAGGTTTATGCCATTTGCATAGTGTTGTGTTGGTTAGAGGAGGTAACCTGCTGACAACTCAAGGTTCTTATGTTAGTATATTTTGACTTTATAATAAATTCACACTTTTATGTGAAACTAGCCATTGTGTCAAAAAAATTGCTTAAGAACCCAAAAAATAGTTCAAATGTTTGTACAAGGCACGGGTAAAAGTAATAATTTTAGTTCGAACTATTTAAAATATAATAATTTTAGTACATTTTCAATTTTATAATAAAAACAGCGCAAATGATGACCTTTGTAACAATTTCAGCATCTTTTTAAATTAAGGACCAATCGATATTTTGAAAATATTAAAATTGCCTCAATACTTTTCGTCTTTAACAAATTTCACATCTTTTCAATTTTAAACCCAAAATATTCCTACCTTGGTACCATTAATAAATTTCATCATAATTTTAAACTTATAAAATGTATAAAATTCTATTTTACCATTCATTTTATTTTCAAATTATTTTTTTATGACATATTTAAATTATTAAGAATAAAATAATTTAAATTATTTATTTCATCTCGATTTAATTTCATTCAATTAATATAATAATTAATTTAAAATATATTTTTTAAAAATAAATAATTTATTTTTACATATCACTTTTATTTAATTAAAGTACAATATATATATATATATATATATATATAGATATATTTAAAATTGTGGGTGCTATCATATAATGACTTTTGCACTAATCATTTTGCACAATAATAATTGTGGTGGTTTGATATTCGACTGACGAAAAACACAAATAATTTCTTAATTTTAATTTTCATTAAAATAAATATTTATTTAGTAAAAGTAATTATCGGACCGGTACATTGAGCAAAAATATATTCGATGGTCTTGCCATTGTCGTTGTTTTCTTGGTTCATTTATTATTCATAATAATTTAATTAATTTTATTAATTTTAATTCTTATTAAATCTGTAATTTAATAAAAATAAATAAAAATATAATATGCACTAAATTAAATGAAAGTATTTTTTATGAATAAATTATTCACTTTCTAAAAATAATTATAAAATAATTAATATATTGATTGTATTAAATTAAATAAAGAGGAGATAAATAATTTGAATTATTTTATTCTAAATAATTTAAATAATAAAATAAATATAATTTAAAAGTGAAATGAAGAGCAAAATAAATTTTTACACATTTTATAAGTTTAAAATATGATGAAATTTGTTAATGGTACCAAGTTAAAGTATCTTTAGTTTAAAATTGAAAAGAGATGAAATTTGTTAAAAACAAAAAATTTTGAAGCAATTTTAATATTCTAAAAATATTTAATTGGTACTTAATTTAAAAAATTACTGAAATTATTATAAAAAGTCATTATTGAAAATATACTGAAATTGTTACATTTTAAAAATTTCGGATTGAAATTGTTGCATTAGCTAAAAATCAGAGATGAAGTTTAAAACAGAGGAAATAAAAAGGAGATAAGGAGAGAGATCAATTTAGGGTTTGTTCTTAGTTACCAACCAACATTGATGAAATTGAAACTGAAATTTGAAGAAAATAAAATACTTATTTTCAAAGAAAGACAGAGAGGAAGCAGAGGAATGGAAGGAGCGGATTGATTGGTGTGATTTAAAAGCCCACCAATCAAGTTTTTTGGTGAAGAAATCAACACCCAACAGTTTCTTACTTAAACAATATAGTGAGATTAGAGGAACAAGTACACAATCAAAGCTCTTGTCATAAATAGTAAAAAAAAATATGAATTTAATTCGAATTTGGCCGTAAAATACAAAAGAAATCAACACCCAATAGTTTCTTTTTTTTTTGCCTTAGATATTTGGGGGAGGGGGAATAGGAGGGCCACCCAATAAAACAAGTATTCAGAATATGAATTTAATTTCATTAGATAGTCCTTGGTTTGCCTGGAAGATAGAGTCCTTGGCCGACAAAACTAACAAAATGTAAATCTTGGCCACTAGGGGAGGACTATTCTAAAATGTGTTACATTCCAATTTAGTCCAAAATTTAAGTGTAGGGTGAAATTGCTACACAAAGCTCATATTAGGCTGAATGTGTTCTAAAGCTTTACATTTACAAAAGTTCAGGGTAAGCCGAAACAAAGACAGATATGATTTAGTGAATTAACTGAGAAAATCTCGCCTGACATAATTTCATTAAGGTGGTCTGTAATGTGAAAAACATTAACATCTCGACCTCTACATCTCATGCCAAAGTTGTAATGTAAATCACGCTGGATTAATTTTATTACAAGGAGGAACATGAAGCACAAGATACCAAGATAGCCTTTCGAAAGGCTCCCTCTATAGAATCTGAGAAAACATTTTTGCTAATTTGTTCACCTTGAATTTGCATAAGTTGAATTCTCGTATTTACCATCCCACCTGAAATTTAAACAAAGTAAAAAAATTGTTGATCTCTATATAAATAATTGGAGTTGCAAATTAAAACTTATACCTGCACTCTTCTTTTTCAGGAATCTTGAGTTCCAAATCCTCTCTAAATCGTTGAAATACCAAGTCCAGTTTTTTATCATCCACTTCGTTCCAACTTGGCGGCTCCCACTATGAAGTGTTGATAATTTAGCAGACAGAATGAACAATAACTACTAGAACATACAAGGAAAGAGAAAACAGCCGCATGGTGAAAGAGAGAAAGGGAGAGAATACCTTGGGAGTATTATCCTTGTCAATGGTGAGAGCCCTAATACCCTTTGCATTTACAACAGAGATAAGAATAGACGCAACTTAAAGCAATTTTTCCTTTTTTTTTTAAAAAAAGATAATTTTTCACGACATGTTTTGAAGTAATCGGTACCTCATAGACATCTGCAGATATTGTTGTCCGGAGTATGTTCATTGTTAGTCTGAATTCTCTCTTAAGACATTCAGGCAGGGATTCTTTCCGTGCTTCACGAATCTGGAGTAAACATCAAAACACCAAATGGGATACAAAAATCAATCAGGTACTCTTTTTTTTTTCTTTCCACTCATCAGATTCAAAATAAGGTTTTGGTGGATTCCAGTTCAGACATTGGAAAATATGCACACCCTCAAATGCTCACTATATACTCTTGCTTGTTCAGACCAAATTAGAGTGCAAGGCATTATCTATCAATTTAAAACTTCTAAGAAAAATGCATTCAATGTCTCAAAAGTTTGTTGAAATATTATTGTCAGCTGAAAGCAGAATGTGTTATAAAAATCATCTCATATTCAGGCCTTAGCCAATTGCCAACTTGACATCAGATTAGGATGTCAAGAGCTTGCATGAGGTGTAAAACACAAGATTGCAAATATGAGGACTATTAACTCTTTCTAATATTGCTACAAGGCATAATTTTTGACTTTTTGTCATAAATCAGATATAAAGCCATTACCGATCGGAGTGTGATTCTCAATCCTGTAGGGGAAGATCCTTTCAGACCTTTTAGTATCGGTCCTATCCATCCATTTCCATCTTTACTTGCCACAGATTCCTGCATGGTACAATCCACAATCAGCCACATGTCCTAGGATTTAGAATTTGCAGGCACAAGCATCTTCTTGGAGGAGGAGAAATCTGAAACTTACAAATGATTCAATGATATCGGCCACAGTAGGCTTGGAAAAACACTCATTGATAATTGACAACCTATCAAATTCAATAAACATTATCAGATCCTGAAGAATATAAACAAAGTACTGCAGCTAATGTTAAGAATCTATGAATAAACATCGTATGCACGATTTCTTCATATACTTGTTTAAAATACTATCTTCATCAGGCACAACATCCACCGAGAATTCTTCAATAGCAGATCTGACAGTTGTCTCGTCACCAGAGTTCAAGCTTATCAGCTGTTTCTCTAGCTCAGAAATTTTCTGATACAAGTAAAACAACATATTGCAAAAGTTTATTTCAGTTAAGTGATATCAAAGCAGAAATAAAAGTGAAATACAGATGGAACGCAAACAAGCAAACGAACAAAAAAACGAAAGAAAGAAAGAAACAAAAAAGAGCAGAATGCTACCTGAGCATCGAATATTAAGAAAAAAAAAAAAAAGAGGAGCAGATTACAAGCTCATCATAATAATATTTGATTTAGACTCAATATGTTTCAAAAGGGGAAAAAAAAAAAAAAAGATACTCAAAGAGTAAACATCTGCGACGGTCTAGTGTTATATATATCTATGTGAACTACAGGATCTTGACCAGTTTAACTGTAAATGGTTAAACAATGAAATTTCATTAAGACAAGACAATAATGCATAATACAAGTAGAACTCCAAAAAAACAAAACCATCCAATTACAACATATATCAGAAACAAAATCTTCTTTTTCACAACATATATCAGAAACAAAATCTTCTTTTTTTTTTTTCCTTTTTTTTCACAAATAGCTTTAACTGAAGCTATTTTTTCTAACAATTAGAAGCTGAATTTTTAAATACGTTAACTGATGCAATTTTGTAATGAAGAAGGGCAACTTAGGTCATCAGTCACATATGTCTTGAGAGATCCAATTATCCCTCTTTCTTGATAATTAGTTGAAACAAACAAATTGTATATTGGAAAAACTAGAAGAATAAGTTGTCATAATTTGAGAAATAGGATGAGACTATAATATGCCTGGTCCAAACTATTTATCACCTAGAGGCATTGTGAAAACAACTAAATTAAGTCATAATTGTTATAAAGTTTAACTATTCTGATCCGTAGCATTAAAGTGGCGGATCTTTGCGCAACTTTCCATTTTGGATATTCCACAAGTTCAATTATTCTACCAACAAAATCTATACTTCACAAGTCTAATTAGTTCCTACCTTTTTATTCTGCACCTGCTTTTCTAGTATCAGTATTTCAAGCCTTTAAGAGTCAGCTTAAAAGTGAAAAAGCATTAGAGCTTGCGTTGCATTAAAGCAGGGCTTGTGATAGTTTCAACATTCTTTCATATATCTTGTTACATTATTTATTATTTCAATATGCTATTTCGTAGCCTCTTAAAAATGGCTGGCAAGAAGTTAGTTATGCAATATATTTCTGCTAAGAATCACTCCGCAAATTCAATTTCAAAATCTCGGACCTCTAATGATGATGTTTCCTACTTAAGTCATAAGTCCACCCACTATAAGTAATTATAATAAGTATTTAGTTCCAACCCACTTTTGAACTGTCTTGTTGAAAATTTAAGAGAATATTTATAAGTTGACAATTTTCAATCATTGCCTTAATTCACATAGGATGACTGAAAATGGGATAAAGGGAGTATCTGAACATGTTGAGGAAAAACTTTATTATATTATATCATAGAAAGTGGCTTTTATTGTAATTTCATAATGCACAGCATATATGTATAGGCCTTTTTTATTACTTCACAAGAAGGAAAGTTCATAAATAAAAATGGAATTCACCTCAGAAGGGACAAAGTGGGTTGCCAGTCTAGCAGCAACCAACTCTTTGCCATTCAGCCTTGCTCCAGTTAAAGCCAAGAATTCCCCTGCATACCATTGCATGTCACAACAATGCAATGTTAGGAAAGCAACGTTTCTCCCATTTCTCAATTTTCTCTTTCTTATTCATAAAATTCAAATACTTATCTAAAGGGAATCTGAAGCACTTTAAATGACGAGAATAATTAGCATCTATGTCACATAATTCTAAAGAGAGTCAGACTTCTTTAACTACTTGCAGACACACCTAAATGTCCAGGGAGATGGGAAAGGATGTATGAAAAACCACAATCAGTGTGGAACCCTATGCTTGCTTCCGGGGTTGCAAAAACCTGTTCATTCATAATTCGAAAATTAAAAAAAAAAAAAAAAAAGAGAAAGGTTGGTAATTTGATATTCCTATCACAAGACTAGGAAGACTTTATTTTTACTAGAAACATCAAAACAGACAGGACCTAATACCAACTGTTTTCTCTGTGACAACTGAAAACTTCATTGGCACCATCAAAGATGCACCACCTCCCATTGAGATTCCGTGGACAAGAGCAACCTATTACAAATACAATTACTAGCAATCACAAATGTGAATAGTAAAAAGATGATGTCATCGATGCAAGAGACTCCTTGCTTTGCAAGTGTTCTCTACAGCATGAAAATTCTCATTTTCCAGGGAGAGAACATTTACATAAATTTGACTCACGACCTTCCACTCACAAAGAAATAACCTTATGGTTGCTAAAAGACAATGAGAATTGACTTTGAAAATAGTACCTGGGTTTTCTTATATGTATGGATGTGATAACAAAGCCAATACATTCTATAGACCACTTCAAGGCAAGAATCATCTGCCAAAAGTAAATAAGCATCCGTAAATACAAGAGAGAAATAATTATCTCATACATACAAGAAGATAAATGATGTCTTACAGTGCATGCTCTGTGTAGCATGTGAATAATGTAAGTGAAAGAATGCCTAACGTAGACATTTAGTGTATGTAACAGCTAACAGTTTATTTTCAGGAAAGTGTATTTACTTGTTGTCCTGCCATCATAAAACATTTTTAGATCCCCACCAGCAGAAAATGCTCTTCCAGCACCCTGAACAATATATAAGATTGTCATAAATTTTCAACTGGACCTCTCCATCAAAGGATGGGGAAGGAGTCTACAGAGGGTTGCACCAAAAGCAGCTGTAAGTTGCTTCCACTAGATACGTTAATTAACGGTCATCCACTGGTTACCAAAGAAACATATTTTCTTTCTAGTATAGCCGGCCCTCCCAATTAAGTTGGAAAATCAATGAATGGCACTCAGCCTTTCCCATGGTGAGTGCCAAACCATCATTTCTTTTTCCAATAATATTTTGTTTTGAATATCAAAAGTGATATCTAACACGACTGGAAGAATAAGAGCCATCACAAGCAAATGCAAATTGATTAGACTATTGTTTGCCAAAACGAAAACTTTAGTAAGCAGCAAATCAAGCTATAAAGAGATGATGAGTGATAACAAAAGATATAAGCATGGAAACTGCATACTAATAAAATTTAAGTTTAAAATAAGAAGAAATTAAAACTAGCCTTGATTAATATAAGCTGAACATTTTCATCTTTTTCCCATTTCTCAAAAAAATCCGCCAACAGAGAAACCTGAAACAAACATTGGGTTCACCAAATATTAAATTGAGGAGTAAATTAATTAGATTAAAAGATGCTCCAAACTCCAAACACAAAACATACCACTTTGGAAGAAATAACATTCAGTTGACGAGGACGGTTCAACGTGATGATCCTCACATGGTTTATTTCCTCTCCAAGAACAACCTAGAAATGTATTACAGAAGTTTATTACAGTACAAAATTGGATAGTGTGAATCAAAACCAGTACACTATTACTACATTTATGTGCAAATGTAGAAATGAAATTATGGAAACAAATAAAGGAAGGTACCTGTTCTTCGGGGTTGACTACTTGTTGAGCCATTTGAAAGTGATAAAACTGCAAGGAAGACGGAGCAAGAAGAAAGGTGGAAGGTCGGTTATGGTGATTTTTGTGGAGCACTTGGTTATTTAGTTAAGAGTTATGAGATGCGAACGAGAAATCTACCACGGTATTCTCTGTTTCGCCTAACGCTCCTCCTCGCGCAACAACCACACGGGTTGGCATTAGTATTAAATTAGCCATTACCCGCCCAATTCTCTCCACCTACCTCTCCTTCTCATCAGTTGCAACTTGCCACCTACCCATAACCCACTCCCTCCCCAACAAAGATCTCGATAAATGTAGGGTAATGATATTAAGACAGCATTTATTTTTTTATTTATTTGTGTTGATGACACAGCAAAAATATTTTATATTACAAAACTGACACAATTACCCTTATGTAGATGCTTTTTTCCAAGTAAATGAAATTCTAATCCAATCAATAAACTGTATTCAAAATGTGTTTTATTTTGGAAATTAATATATTCTACTGACTGGAGATAGTTTTTACCAACTAAATTTAATGTCATGTAATTAGATAAAACAATGATGCTGAAAGCTATTGAAAATTTAATAAAACTACACGGTGTAGGGATTGTTAAAAGTTTATGGAATTTTAACTTCAAATTATGGTTTTTTTCCCTTTGGCTTACTATAATATTTAATTATTTGGTCGGTGTTGCTATTCAATTCAGTTGAACTAAAATATTTCTTTTCTTAGAATCTATCGAGGAAAGTTCACATTCAGATACAACACATATCGATGACCAACATGACAATCAAATTTTGCACAATTTTGAAGATAATAAGTAAAATAATTTAAATTTCTCATATATTTTATTCATTAGCAACCTATATTATATGCTTGTATTTTCATTTGTCTATGCAGTGAATGGGGAGGAGAATAAAGATTGTGAGCATGAGTCTATGGGAGAATTACTTAAGCAAAAATTTAAAACGCGTGATAAGCTTTTGGACTATGTTCGAACTTTTTTCTCTGCTCAAGGGTATATGCTATATCTATTAAAAGTTCTAATTAAAAAAAGTATGTGTCTATTGGTTATGATTTGGGAGGATTATACCGTAGTAAAAATAACATTCCAATTGAGTTTTGGAAACGAAAAACATTAAGTTGTCTTATAAATTGCCCTTTTGAAATTAAAGGCAAATTAAAAGATGACAGTTTTTGAAATATTGAAGTGAAAAATAACTCACATAACCATAAGCTTTTAAGGACATGTTCGGGCACCCGCACCCTTCAAGTCGTCATTTGTGTGAACAAGATCTTAAAAGTGTTAAAAAAAATGACGAAATTAGGTATTCCACCCTGCCATATCTTCGCTTAGACAAAAAAATGATACCTTTTAGCTATTTCTAGAACTATCTACAATGCGAAGGTTAAAATTCGTAGAGAAAATTTGGGTTCACATTCCGTGATTCAAGCGTTATTTGAGGAACTTGGACAAGGTGGTTTTATATATAATGTGCAATGTAATGAAGATGGTCAAGTGACCCATCTATTCTTTGCACATCCAACATCAATCATATTGACTAGGAATTATGGAAATGTCTTTCTAATGGATTTTACTTACAAAACTAATAGATATAAGATGTCATTACTTAATATAATTGGAATTTGTAGTTTTAATACTTCTTTTTTAATCTAGTTTTGCATTTTTGAAAAAAGAGAGAGAGAGAGAAGAAGATTATTTGTGGGCCTTAAATATGTTTAAAGAAATAGTTAGTAGTTCTTGTAAACCTTCAGTTATTGTAACTGATATAGAATTGGCTTTGATGAATGCTATATGTTAGAACTGAATTTTCGATAAGTGTAAACCTACTTTGCATATGGCATATAGAGAAGAATATCTTAACAAACTGTAAAATATATTTTGAAGTTGAAGATGATTGGAAGTCTTTTTTATTTTTTTGGAATATAGTGGTATACTCTTCAAATGAAATCATTTATGAAAAAAAAATTTGAAAGAATACATATTGTTATATAAGGAGAAAAAAGATGCTTTAAACTATATTCAGCAAAAATGGATTCCACTGGGTAAACATTTTATTAGTGCACGGACAGAAAAATATTTACATTTTGGTAACCGTGCGATCTCAAGAGCAGAAACTACACATGCAAAACTTAAACGATATTTACAAGTGTCAACTAGTGATTTTCGTTAAGTGAAAGATAAATTATGCCTTGCCATTAAGAATGAATTTCAAGAAATCAAAGCTCAAATTTCAAGTGAGAGAATTCGAATATTTCATGATTTAATTCTCCTTGTTTTAAGGAAGTGATTACTCGCGTATCAATATTTGCAGTGCGAGAACTATTCAATATAATTATGAAACATGGGAAAATACAACTTGTATGCATTGGTAACTTCATAGCAACTATAGGGTCTTTCATGTGCTCGTAAGATGATGAATTGGAAAGATAAAGCTATTCCTCTTGATGATACACATCCACAATGGAGGATCGATACAAAAGCACTTTATTGCATGGCTAAGGACAATAATAAAAAAAATGAGTTTGAAGATATACTTGATGAGTTTCAAGAGAGATATGAACAATGGCCTCTTATTAAAAAGCAATATGTGAGACCTTATCTTAACTAGTAAGTGAAACAAGTTTTTCATATTTGGAACTAAAAGTTCATTCTCATAAAGGGCGACCATTAAGTTCCAAAAAAAAAAAAAAAAAATCAAATCAAGTTCTACAAAACGCGATCCATCTAATTTTGAACAGATTGAAAATGTAAGAAAATATAGCATAAAAGATAGTGGACATAATAGTCATACTTGTAAAAATAGATATGATGACTTAACAAGAACTAGTATTGAAACTATAGTGGATATTGCTGACAGAAATCCAAGTTTCTATCATCAGAATGATTTCCAATAACATAATGTCAATTTTTTCATATTCTATTTGTTAAAAATGATATTTTATATTACAAACGGACATAATTACCCTTATTATCTAAACTGTTTTTTACCAAAATAATGACAATTCTAATCCAATTCAACCACTTTTCTCCTTTATCCCTGAAATTCCCTGTGTGAAAAAAAAAAAATTTGGAACCTAAAATCTTTTTCGATTCCACCAAAGTCTAAAATTGCTTTGGATTGTCCCATTCCACTCAAGCTTTCAAAAATTGCTTTAGATTATTAAGGTATATTTTATGTTTGAAAACTCTTTCTTTTTTCCATGATTTGGATTATCTGATTTAAAATCACTTTGGATTATTAAGGTATATTTTATATTTATGATATTTCTTGTCTTTCTGTATTAATATTTTTTGCTTCTAGTTTAACTTTTGGAGCTACAAAAATTTATTAAAGCAAAGAGACCCAATAAAAGTGAAAATGGTTTTACAAAAAAGTTGGGATATAAGAGCTCGAAGAGGTGAATGAAGATTTTTTTCTTTTACATATGTGCATTTGAAAATCTTTATATATGACTGATTTCATATATACCTGGGTATATGAATAGACAATAGTTATATTTTGTAAATATTGCCTTGTTTAGTTTTGCTTTTTCTTATTTTTATCAAGTTCTATTAATTTTGCTATTTAATGTGCTTTGTCCCCCCTCTTGATTGTAAAGTGGTAAAGTTCGACTTGTTGGGATAATTAAGTCTGTCTTTTTCCTAGGTATTCTTTTAACAAATGTTTATATGTATATGAAATCATCTTGAAAACATGGTAGGATGGAATGTCGTGTCTTTTTAAATTTCACTTTTTACTATCCTAATTAGATTGTGTTGAATTTGCAAAGTGATGAAAATAACTCCAAAAATCTAAACAATATCTTCATTTTGGTATTATTCTGAATTTGCAGTTGATTGGAATATGGAGATGCAAATGAGATAATTAATATATGCAGTTTTTGCTAATCATTGTGTCTGGACTAATAGGAGTATCAGTCAACATATTGTAAATTTAGCAAGAAAGGCTCTTTCGAATCCTTTTGTAACAATCTTTTGGAGCAAATACTTCAGATGCCAACATGTTGTAATTATTAACTTTCTCTCAATATTAATGCTTTTACTAGGATTTTTTTGCATCAATAAGCTTTGTAAACTAGTATGAATGAATATAATGACACATTGGAATTGATATTAGTGGCTTGGGTAATTTGCACATGAGCTTTTATATTTCAACAAATTTTATGTTCTCTTGTTGAACTTACTTATTTCATATTTGTATTGTCCTTTTGAAGCCATATTTAAAGTTCTTATAAAATCTGAATGGTTATTTTTTTTGTCACTATATATCATTATTTTGTTACAATATGCTTTTTCTGATGGTGTAAAAAGAAGCATTCACAACCGTGTGTGAGCCTTGCTTTTATGTATTATAGTATTATAAGCTCATTCAATGCTATCTATTTTGAGGTTGAATATACAAAGATGGCATATAGATAAGTCCAGTATACCTCTTTAAGAGCTCAAACAAATATTATAATCAAATCCAATGCTTAGTTTATAAATCAAAACAAATATCTTTAATAATGCCTAAGAAGAGATTTCTTCTTTTAAGAAAAATGTCTAAAATATAATTATTGCTAGTTTAGCAAATAGGTAATAGAAATACATCCAATATTTGATGTAAAAAAAAAATGTAACAAAAATTAACCAAAACTAAAATAAATGGTAAACATTTTCAATAGCCACCAAAATAACTGTAAGACCTACAAGAGAAAAAATTTCGTAAAAACCATAAAAATACAAATAATATAGTAAAATAATTCTGTCATTAAAAAAAAAAAACTCTGAAAATATTATTTACCCTAAATGTATATTTTAATTAAATTTGTCCCGTTATAAGCATTTAAGAGAAGAGAACCAATCCCAATAAATTCTAAATTTTGAAATAACTTTAAATTCATAAGTTAAAAATAAAATATAAATATGCAGAACATTTGTGCATGAGCTTTCAACTTAAAAATTATAATGGAAAATGTAAATAAATAGAGAATAAAAGATAGTTTTAAATTGTTTCCACCGGTTGTAAAAAGCTACTATGAGTGAGTAGCTAATAGAAAAGACATCGGTTTGGAACTTTTATCAGCTATTAGCTATTGATACAAAATTTTACCAAACACATAAATTAGTTATCAGTGTGTTAACAATTAAACTAAATGCTCCTAAAAAATGGTAGTTATTATATTATAAATATAAAATTTATTTACTGACTTACTAATATACTCCTCATTTAAATGTTTTTCTAAATTCCAAAGTACATTATTTATTAATATTACAGGGTATAAAAGAAAAAATACTATCTAATTTTATTATAAGCTAGGGATGAGAAACTTATTTTGAGGAGGGAGTATTTAAGACAATTTAATCAATTCTACTACAGTTTATATAAATAAATTATTTATTTTTAAAGCATCCTCAAAATAAATAATATTTTGGGTCAACCACAGACAACATTTGACTATTCTCGGCAAGACCACTTCGTGTAGCGCACATCTGCTAGTGGTTGTTGTAAAATCTCCCTGTTGTTCCGCATTCACCGCGACATTGGGCAATTAATCAGCTACACAATTTGCTCGCTTCCCTGTAAATATGTTGAACACAAACTGTCCAAGGCTGGTGCAAAAGCCTCTAGCATTGATCCACCCAGCTTGCTTGCGTGTCTACAATTCGTAACATTGACAGAATTCACAACGTTTGGGAGCCCATTTCAACCGCCAGTTTAGGAAACCCAGCGTGCCATGCTACCCTCAATCCTTGCAGCAGTCCCATTAACTCAGCCTTTAAATAAAAACAAATTGACAAACTAAAAAAATTGGATCAAAATTAATTGTGCTTCAATAATTTCCAACAAAAGAAACTCCCTTTTGCATGGCTTTGAATCCATGAGGGATCAGCGAAAATTGCCATTTACTTATTTGATCTTTTTTTTCTTCCATTCCACAGCTGAAATGGGAGAGTAGTAAGTTCAGTAAATGCAATTTCCCTGTAACGAACTAATAATACCTGAATTGGGAAAAGAAGAACTTAATGGATAAAATACAGATGTCCATTTGCAAATTTCCCAGAAATTTGAATTCTGTAAATCAAAAAGATAAAAACCATTTCCTATAAATCCCAGATGTTATTCTTTGCAACAATTTACAAGTAAATACAGAGAGCTTTCATTTCGATACAAATGTATAAAAAAGAAAAGGAGAATGTAGAAAGAACAAGACGCCACTCCTCTGGAACCATTACCGGTGATCTCTGCCACCTCCCCGTTCTTTCTCAATCTGCTGTCTCTGCTTCTCAGCCAGTTTATCAAGGGCTGATTGCACAGCATCTCGTCCACCAATAATCAATCGGGTCACGATTTCTGGATCCTTCTCGAACCGTGCCTCCTCGAACTCCTACCTAGCATTTGCCCTCAATATATCTCTCCACAAAATGCCCCGTGAATCAGGCCACATGAAGAATCGTGTTGCCCGTAGGATGTCTCGATACAGATGTAGTGCTTCTCACCGGTTGCTGGTGAGTCGCTGCCTACTCAGCAGCTCTTCCTCATCATCATCTACAGATTTCTCTTTCTTCACTACATGCCGATCTAATAATTCTTCTATAGTGTCTGGACCATTGTGTAGGAGACGATGATTAAAAACACCACCAGTCCGTGCCATAAGACCCATAGAAATTGACAAATTTTTCCATTTCTGCATCTTTGTGCTCATCACGCTCTTCTCTCCACCGTTACTCTCCGCAAACTTACAAAAAATAAACTATTAATAGTTTAGTTATTAAATGATTCATAAACTATAGTGCAAAAGATTCATAAATTTGCAACAATATTGAACCAATAAGTTGACAACACAGTTACTTGATATGAAACTAATATTTTGG
>CATIWJ010034170.1:0-17933 GCA_949640765.1 Croton laevigatus | reverse complement strand
TTAAAAGCACAAACTTAAACAAACAAAACAATCCCTAATCACATTCAAGATTAGTTCCAAAATAAACCAATTAAATATGAATTTGACAGTATCTATTTTGGTTTAACTTATTTACAGTCTTATTTGTTGCATCATTGTGTCAATAATACCAACTAAAAGGAGAAAACTTCAAATAGGCATGGATTGCTTAGTGCGTGTCATGTTGTATTTTGTAATTTTATACTACAAAATTGTAATGTCCTTACCCATAGAATGGCTAGATCTGCTTCGGATGTAAGTTTGGTCTCTATTATGTATAAGTAAGTTGAACTCTTGTGTTGTAATAGTTAAATATCATCAATAAAATAACTATCTATGTTAAAAAAATAAAAAAGGCGTGGATTAGAAATTTAAACAGTTATCAGCAATTAATTTAAAAATTTATCAAACACTTAAACTAAATTTACCACACACTTAAACTAAGGTTGTAAGATACAAAACATCTATCGATTATATAAACCATTAAACCAAACACATAATATATTTTGAAGATGCATCACTCACCACTCAGATGTAAAATTATATGTGGAAAAAAAATATTAGCACCAAGAAAAAAACTTGTGTCCTTTATAATTTACAAAACTTTTATATTTGCTATAGTCATGTTTTTTCTTAATTAAAGAAGAATATTTAGATTTGAGGTTTTTTTTTTTTTTTTTTCATTTTACCTCTAGAAAGTTTAAAACAATTACATTGGATTGGATGAAAATCAAATCGCATTAACAAATGTGTTCGGCCTAATAGCACCAACCACAAAATGGTGACAATAAACCAATACTTACTATATACAAGAAATAATCTATTTTAATCATATATAATAATTATAATTATCTTGTTTAATTCTATATTAATTCATTAATGAAATCATGTATAACGTATAAGTGAAATCATTTTTATTATAACGTATTGATGAACTCACAATGACTTATATAATGTAAAGAATAGAGTAATCCTATCCAATCCAATCCCAAGTTACAATCACAAAAAGACCCAAGTGATGAAATTTCTTTTATTTTTAATTATTTAAGTCTTGCAAATTTGGCTTGAATTGAGTTTTATTTATGGAATGGATCAAATTATTTCACTTTAGCTTTTTACAAAATTTTATTTTAAATTTGTTTTAAATTAGTACGGACAATGATATTGATATGTAGTTCTCAAAAATTCGTCAATCTTATTCGTTAAAAAATAATGAAATTATACTAATCCGTTTAAATAGAAATTTTAAATCTTATGTATTGTATTTTTGGATCAAATTCAACGGCACAATCTTTCAAATGCATATGTAAAATGAGTGACAAGTTTTTATGAGGATGTAAGCTACTAAATTTGGAAATGAAAACAAAATAGTTACAATATAATTAAGGACAATTTATATTTTGTCTCTCTTTTTTTACTTAATCTATGTCTTTGTTCTTATATTTTTAAAAATAAACTTTTTTATCTTTTTATTTTAGAAAAATTATATTATTTATCTTTACTCCTTGAAAACAATGACAAAAATTAATAGGTCGTGTCTTATATGGATCATTTTTTTGCACTGATTACAAATATGACATTAATTTTGACTGAAACAGCACCAATATACTAGAAAAACTAAAAAATCAATTGGTTGATTAAATTATATTTTAGTATTGCAAATATATATTGGTTGAGTTAAAACTAATGTATCAAAGTAAAAAAATAATTTAAATGGGATATAACTTGTTAATGTTCGTTACTGTTTTCAGTTAAATACTAAAATAATATATTTTTTTTAAATAATGGGAAAAAGTCTATATTAAAAAAATATAGGGATAAAAATATAAATTAAATAAAATGTAGTATAAAATTATAATTTTCTTCTAATTAAATTGTTACTATTTCTTTCTAAATTTTTTTTTGAAAAAAAAAATCAGATTAGATGAGTTTAAAAATTATTCCAAAAAATTTTAAATACAACGGACTAAATAGAGTAATAATAAATTAAATAAAGTAAATCGATTAAAAAAAATAAAATAAAATTAAATAAAATAAAAATAAGAGCAAATTTTAGCCTAGTTAATTAGAGCGTTCTTCCGATAGAGTCCGTTCGACTCTACCTCTTTTTTCTTTAGTTTAGGATAAATTTAGAGAGATATATATATATGTGTAAAATAAATAAATAAAATAAAAATAAAGTGAAAATGACTTGCCATGTTTTTTATGCGTTTGTATGTATGTTCTTCCATGAGCTTGTATAAATACTCTTGTTTTGGGCTCTAAATTTATAATCTTGATGCCTTTAAATTCCTCTATGAGTTTGGCTACCAAAGTCCCGCAAGTCTTGGGACAAGGAATAAGAACAAACTACCCGCCAAACCCATTTGGCAAAATCTCTTATTTCCTCTCTTACAGTAGAAATTATCAGAAAAAATCTCTTCAAATTGTTTCTGTTTCGAAATTAAATCAAACCCAGAATTTTAATTCTTCTTCTGTAATGGAAGACCCAGAAAGTTTGGATCTTTTGTCTGTAAAACCAGAGAAATACTCCAAAGAATTGGATATTGCTGTCAGAGCTGTGCAAATGGCTTGTTCTCTTTGCCAGAAAGTGCAGGAAAGTATCATTTATAAATCCAACGGTCAAGTTCAAGCCAAGGATGATAATTCTCCAGTCACTGTTGCAGGTTAATACCATTATCTTGAATTTTCTTTAATGGGTTCTTCCTATTTTGCTTGCTGTTTAATAGATTTATCACTAATCTTGAGTTCATTTTCATAATTTTGTTTTTAGGTTAGAATTGTTAAGAATATTGTTTTTCTACGTTTGATTAAGCCATTATTTTCCCTTAATCTCTCTTAATGTACTTAATAACATCACATTAGCAATTTTTATATGGAATATACACATGTGGCTAGTATTGGAAATGATAGGAATATGCTCTTTCTTATAGTTTTCTGTTATTGGGAATAACTGTAGCTGTGACAATTATGGGGGTTGAGAAATAAAGCACTAGAAAGTCTAAGTTACTGTTGAACTTTATATAACTATATCCACTCATTTTGGCATCATCACAAATGGGAAGAAGAAGAAAGTCAAGTGAACAATTGAGTAATTTTACTGAAAATTTAAGCATACAGGATAATTCTACAAATGATTGTGGTTGACTGAGAGGTTGAAATCTTAATTTTTTCTACATTATGCATAAAAATTTCATGTTCTGCTGTTAATATGCGAAGTCCTCTCTTTGAATTGAGCTACTTTTATACTTTATAGTAGCCTTAGCTAGAGTTTTTCCATTTTTGCTGCATCAGTACTTGGCAAAGTTTCTTGATTATACCATTTTAAACAGATTGGAGTGTCCAAGCAACTGTAAGCTGGATACTATGTGAGTCCTTGGGAAGTAGAAATGTCTCAATTGTTGCTGAAGAAGATGTTGAAACTCTTTCTAAATCCAATAAATCTGGCCTATTAGAAACTGTCGTTCGAACAGTTAATGAATGTCTAGCTGAAGCACCTCGCTTCGGTCTTAGCCCTCCAAGAATGGCCCTCACAACATCAGAGGTTCTTGAGGCCATCAGTCATTGTAACTCAACTGGGGGTCCTATTGGCCGATTTTGGGCACTTGATCCTGTCGATGGCACTTTGGGATTTGTACGTGGCGATCAATATGCAGTTGCATTAGCTTTGATAGAGGATGGAGAGATTGTGCTCGGTGTTCTTGGTTGTCCTAATTATCCGATGAGGAAAGAATGGTTAAATTATCACCATCGCTACCATAGAATCATATCTAAGCTAACCACACCAACATCTGAATCTTGGGACAAAGGTTGTGTGATTTATGCAAGTAAAGGTAGCGGATCAGCTTGGATGCAACCTCTAATCCAAGGAAATAAGAAGCTCGTATGGCCAAATTCTGCAAGACTAGTTCGAGTATCGTCCATCGACAATCCAGCACTAGCCACCTTTTGCGAACCGGTGGAGAAGGCAAATTCAAGCCACTCCTTCACAGCAGGACTAGCTCACAGTGTCGGGCTAAGGTGTGTATATTGTTCAATTTTTCATTTCTCAGAAATGAATTTACACATGTTAATCAGCTTGATAATTTGAACTGCAGAATGCAACCGTTACGAGTTTACAGCATGGTGAAGTATGCGGCCATAGCTCGCGGAGATGCAGAGGTATTTATGAAGTTTGCAAGAGCTGGATACAAGGAGAAGATCTGGGATCACGCAGCTGGTACTATTATCATACAAGAAGCAGGTGGTGTAGTTACTGACGCTGGTGGTCGACCATTAGATTTCTCAAAAGGAATGTACTTGGACGGTCTTGATCGAGGCATAATTGCTTGTGCCGGACCTGAATTACACGACAAGATTGTTAAAGCTGTTGATGCTAGCTGGAACTCCTCTAGTCTGTAAATTTTTCAGAGTAGTCATCAATTAAAGTATATAAATGGTAGTTTCGTTTTCACTACTTGTTTATAGAGCAGAAGCTAGACTTATGAAATTTCAATTTATGTATAGCAAATGTCACTCTACTGTATAAAGTTTTTGCGATTTCTTTAAAATGTTTCTATAATCCTTTGTGTCTAAAAGATGTGTTTTGGACTGGCATAGATAGCCAGTTTGTATATATTTATGAAAGCTAAGCTTCCAGTTTAGTTTTGTGCAGAAGCAAGAAGTCACTAAAAAATCAGCAAACCAATATAAAATTGGGCTCAGATTTTGGGCTTTTTCCATTGTTATCACAGCCATAAACTTCAGAGTTCTTTGATAACCATGTGAGAACATAATGTACCCCGGTTCAGTGACCGAACCAGTGTCTAACCGGAACCAGCACTGAACTGGATATAACCGCCATGCCCCTGGTTCATTTCAAGCTCAATAAAATTCCAAACCGTTTGAACAAGAACCACCAGCAAACCGCTTCGATACATTGGTGAACCGGAGTTCGAAAGGCCTTCAACCGTCAATGAACTAGCAGTTCGAATCATCGGTTTTGAGTTGCCTTCTGAACCATGAACCACCAATTTACGACCTTGTAGTATCTAAAACATTTAAATTAAGCACAGTAATATTATATAAAAAAAAAAAACAAATATATACATTCTTGCACTTTCCTGTTCCTAAAGATGTAAAATTTTTCTTCGTTTTTCATTTAATGTGCATGCTTTATTGTCTAAAAATATCAGAAAATGTTTAATATCTTCAGCATAGAGAAACCACCGGCAGCATATAGTCAAAGGACAATTGAAAATAGGGAACTAGGACATTAATTAATTTTTGGATCCTAAAAATTGTATTTTAGTCCATTATTATTATTACAAACCAAATATTGCTGGCATGAGTAAATATTTTTTGAAATTGCATCTACTTTCAAGACATCTAATTACATATGTCGATTAATTTAAATTCTGAGTATTGCAGAGACTCATTAAGAATATATTTTTAATTAATTTTTTTCATTTACAATATTAAAATTTTAATATTTAAATATTACACCTTAATTAAAAGCTCTAGCACCTTATCCTATTAGGCTAACTAGTCATGGGCATTGTTACACACCTGTAATTATAAAGCTTTGTGGGCCTTTTGCAAAAATATTCCTACTTGAAGACTTTGGACCATTCTCGTAGCTCATGAAACCTTAATTATGCATCTCTGTCATGTCCCCGTTTCCATAGATGTGAACATTTTCACTTTCATCTATCTCATAATTGTTTATTCCAAAGAGTTTTGGCTTACAATTTTTTTTTTCAAAAAAAAAAAAAAAGGATTGCTTTAGTATTTTCACGACTAAATTTTTTATAGCATAGTATTTTTTAGAAGATTGTAGCATGGTATTTAAATTAGCATTTGGATTATTAAAAAAATCTATTATTCTTAGAGTAGAATTTTCTAATAAAATGAACTATTATTAGCTTTTTAACATGTCATAAAATGTTAATATTTACAAATTGATGCTAGCTAGTGTGATTTAGTTAAATTTCTCATATTTATGAAAAATGAAACATCATATGTTTGATTTCTGTTACTTTTATTGTACAGCTAGAGCATTTTTTGTTTTACTGGGTCGTTCTATAAAATAAAAAAAAATTATGTATTTATGAAATTCGACCATATTAAGAGTATCTTTCAAGTGTAAATTGCTCTAATTTATTGCTACATTATGAAGGTGAAAAAATTTTGAAAAAATCTTTTCCAATATTACCGTGTGTTTGATTGTCAAACTAACGTGTCCATAAAATTTTGTGACAAAAATTCATTCTCCTTAAATTTTGATTTTTTCCTCCATTTTTACATGTAAATCTAACGGAATAGTAATTAATTACAAACAAAACTATGATACCAAATGCATAAGATAAGGCTACTCATAAATTGCAAGTAGTTCTGGTTATGAATAGTTGAATACAAGTAGTAGTACCAATTAATAAGGCAGGCTGTTAGCAACTTAGCCTACAAATGTCATCTTTGAGAAACAACCACTAAATGCAATTTTTCCTGTTTCCCAATTACAAGCCTACAAAGTCAAAATTTGGCAAGTTTTGACTTTCCAACTAGTAATTAAGGAGTATTTGGTTTGGCTTTACACTTGGAAATATGTCAATGGAAGATTTTTAAAGAAAAAATCAAACTTAGTAAAAGGTAAGGTATGATGTATTTATAATTTTTTTAAAATAAAATTTAAGCCCTAAAAGGTAGTTTAATGGTAAATAGGGGTGTACAAATGTCGTTCGATTGAACCGAACCAAAAATAAGTTTTTGGTTCAAAACCGAATTTAAATTTTATGAACCGAAAACCGAATCAAAATTCGGTTGGTTTAACCGAATTTTAGTTTGGTTTTCGGTTCGATTTCGGTTTAAATTCGGTTTCTACAATTTGCTGAACCGAAAATTTGGTTAATCGATTATTCGGTTCCGGTTCGGAAACCGAATTTCGGTTCGGTTTGTACACCCTTAGTGGTAAAGCAATTTTTTTTCTAAAATTAGGGTTCGGATTCAAAGCTTATCCCAATCTTTTTTTTCCAATTCCCTATAGTATAAGCTAGAGTAGAGTAAAAAAAAAAAAATTATAATACGAATTTTTTTTTTTTAGTGTAATTCACATGGAACTTTATAATACTTTGTTTTAGCTCTCTCCATATAGGAATGGTGAATGTGAGTTTGAACCGAGCAAATTTTATGATCGAACCGTGAACTGGTCCTTCTCCGAACTAAATTATAATGAACTGGCTTTGAACCGTGCTCCCATGTACTGGTTCAATATTCATCAATTTTCTAAACCAGAAACCGTATGAATAGTGCCAAAATTCAGGAGCTAAACTACTAGAACCGAGGGGTCAAACTGTCGAAAATAGCACTAAATCAAAGTATTATTGAATCATATATTGGTCACAAATTGTACATTAACCATATGATCATAGTTCGATTCACGGTTCAATAGATTCATGAATAGTAAATCACCGGTTCATGGCCCCAAAACTAAATCGACCCAAACCATAGCCACCATTTGTGATTTTCAATTTTAATCTATTAATACAGATTTTGTTTTTTTAATTTGAAAAATTCTCCCACTACAAGTAAACAAAACTACTAATGAAATATGCAAAAACTTTATTGATAATAATTTTAAAAATTTCAAAATATAAGAGGTAGTTTTGGTGCCCTAACATGAATGCCCCCCAATCAAAGTTATGGTAGAGATTAATGATAAATATGTATCAACTAACTAAATAACTAATAACATAAAGCCATTAACTAAAGAAAGAGGAATTTAAAAAAAAAAAAATGTCAAAATTAAATAGGTAGTTGTTGGCCATCCCTCTCTCAAATTACTTTGCCCGTTTTGTTAATGCAACTTGCTTTTACTATGGTAAGGGTTACATTTGGGCCTCAAATTAGTGCAAATTTAACTAATTTTGCAATTTTATTTAACAAATGTGTAAACTCAACAAATTTATGCTTGTTAATTTTTTTTGGTTCGTATTGAAACTTTGAATTATATTATTGAATTTGCGTGTTTGTTATATATACGGGTCTATATAATATTGTATTGAAAAATGGTATGAAATCGAATCTAAAAGAAAAAAAAAAAGAAAAATACGAAATTTCCATTTCTCTTGTCTCATACCATTAAAAAAAAAAAAAGGTTAATTATTCAATAACATTATTGTGAATTGAAAAATTAATAAAAATTGTAAACTGAATTTATAAATAATTAAATTCAATATATTTTGTAATTAATTTATATAGTATGGAAGTTGGATACATTTATGATTTTGAAGCTATGGCAGTACGTACAATCCATTCCATAAATATCTTTCTTAATTGCTGACAGTGATGCTTCGTACTTTTTTTTGGTATCAATTTTGAAATCTTTTTTGTTTTTTTGAAATTATTATTTCTAATATTAAAAAAAATAAAATTTAGAGAAAGAAAATAGTAATACTAGTATTACTATCTCTGTTTTGTCAATTCTTTACATTATAATCAGCATTGATTAGATTCAAATTTAGTGTTTGATAGTTTGATGGATTGGGTTAGGTGGATTAAAGTATTTTTAGGTTAGTTATAAAGTATGATTACTGTACTTAAATTATATATAAATAATACTTTAATTTATCTAACTCAATCCATCAAATTATCAACACCAAACTTGAATCTAATCATGCTGATTTCAATGTAAAGAATTGACAAAAACGGAGGTAGTATTCAATTCAACAATAAACAATGGGAAAAGACATAGGGCATGTTGTTATTATTATTATTTTTTTCTGAAAGGAGGAGTGTTAATATTATTGTTAATATTATGATTAAATTTTTGAGGTCTCATATTATTGAAAAATTAAAAGAATTTCAGTAAATATTTCTGACAAAAATTTTACATTTTAAATTAAATATCATTTGATTCATATTTTTTTACATTATAATAATTTCTGTCCATTCAATTAGTTGTGTTTTGTGTTATTTTAGAAAAAAATATATTTTATTCATTAGAAATAGAGAGTATATATCTTGAGATATAAGTTTGACGTTTGTATATTGCTCTAAAAAAAAGTTTAACATAATATATAAGTTTATAACCGATTCAATCTACTCCATTGTAGCCATTTTCGGCCACATGTGTGAATTTTTGAATGAGTCTCAGATTAAAATCCATGTTTAGTTATG
This sequence comes from Croton laevigatus, assembly GCA_949640765.1. Lineage (NCBI taxonomy): Eukaryota > Viridiplantae > Streptophyta > Magnoliopsida > Malpighiales > Euphorbiaceae > Croton > Croton laevigatus. The sequence goes on along the minus strand of CATIWJ010034170.1, from coordinate 8,762 downwards.
ATGAACAACATAATATCTTGTAATACATCTCTTCCTAAAGATAAATAATCCAACAAAATTTAATATGTGGAGAGCTAATTCTAATGAAAGTGGATAAAAACCTATAAAAAAGAGGTAACAAAATTGTGAAAATACGAGAGAGACAATCTAAAATCTAGTAGTCAAGTGTGTTATTTTATTATTATGTGAAAATTAGTCAATAATTATGGATTATACTTTCGGATGGCATATAATTATATGTTTCAATTAAAAAAATTTAGCTAGTGGAGCAACCACTACTCCATAAAAGCTTATCTTAAACACATGTAGACCAAACCATCAAGTATACGAACCTTTTTCAGTTCCACTTCTCTTAACATAAACCTCACTTTCTTGTCTCCTCCAAGGCAGAAAGCATTCTTGCATGAAAATCCGCTATATTAAAGTTTAAATATAGTCATTAAAAAAAAAGAAGAAGAAGAAGAGGCATGTGGTTAAAAATATGAAAAAAAAAAGTACGAAAAAGTAAGTGTAATATTATACTTTTAAATTTTTTTAAAACTAAATTTTTTATAAATTCAAAATGTAAAGATTAAAATTTTAAATTTATAAAAAAAATAGATTTTATAGAATATTCACTGTTAGAAACTAGAAAGAAATCTCTAATTCTTTCAATTAAATTAATAAATAGCAATTATTAATCAATAAAATAAATTATCTTTCAAAAAAATAATTAAATAAGATTATTAGTGGCAAATGGTAGAAAAAATCAAAAAATAAAAATGTATCATTAAATTGAACCCAACCTACTCTACGTTGAAAACAAAACATGGCCCTTCCTTTCCTTTCCTTTCCATACCCAACTGTCCTCCAACCCGACCTCCATTAATGCATCTTTTGCACCTTTAAATATCCAATCACCGTCGGACTTCTTCTTCTCCCACTTATCTCAAGAACCCATTTCTCCAAATCTTCGAAAAAATGAAGACTTTCACTTGCTTCTTTCTTCTTCTATCCATTCTACTTATTTCAGTATCCATTTCTTCTTCAACCCGACCCGAACCCAAGCTTACAAAAAACAAAGGTGGTGGTGCTGCTGGAAATAATGATAATCCCGGATTGGGTGGATTCTTTGGGCCTGGAACCGGGTTTGGAATACCCGGGTTCGGAAATGGAATTGTAGGTGGTGGGTATGGAGCTGGGTATGGAGGCCCGAGTGGTGGGTACTCAAAAGGTGGTGTTATAAGACCTACTGTTGTGTGTAAAGAAAGAGGTCCTTGTTATAAGAAGAAGGTGACGTGTCCTGCTAAGTGTTTTACCTCTTATAGCCGGTCAGGGAAAGGGTACGGAGGTGGCGGAGGTGGCGGTGGTTGCACTATCGACTGTAAGAAAAAGTGCACCGCTTACTGTTAGGTTTATGGGTGGCGGGGGTGGTGGTAACCGGTAGCCGGTAATAGTTTTCTACGTTATATATATAGATATTATTTATATACGTGTATTAGTAGTAGTCTAAGTATGTGATGATCTGTTTTAATGATCATTTCGGTTCGTGAGTATTTATTATATTAGGATGAGCTTTTTCTATATATATATATATATTAAAATAAAAACTCGTTTTGAGTTCTTGGTGGTTTTTATTTTGGGTTGATAAAAATATATGAACACTAAAAATTAAAATAACTGTTTCTGTTTTTGCTAAAGTGCCACTCCATTATCTTAAATCAAAGGGTGTAGATTATATTAAGAAATTTTCAGGAAATATTAGTGATTGTTTCTTTAGTATTACTGTAATTAATTAATTATTATCAAACACTCTGACATCATGGCATATTTCTGACATTTATTTTAGCAGATAGACAAATTTAATATCTTCATTTAATTCAAGCATATTTACAACTCCAACCCCAAGCAAAGCTATTAATTATACGACTGTCAGCTATAAATAACACGTGCTGCCAAAGGTCCATTTTGGTAACTTCCCAACATTCAAGCTCTGCTCAATACTTGTATGAAAGAAATATTTTTTTCCAAATATAGGATATAATGGCTTCACTAATCCTCCAATTTTCAAGTAATACAAATTTGAAAAATGCATTTACATACACAAAAGCAAGCAAGTAAAAACTACATCAGAAGTGACGAAATTTGTTCAATACAAGCTAGTGTCATGCCTAGCAATACTTCTATCCCAGATTTACGACGAGTCTGGCATATTCACAATCAACTCAACATCCACACAAAAGAAAGTTCCAATGCTTCCTTTATATCCGCAGGCACGGAGAATGTGATCATATTGCAGCCCTCAAAGCTCCTCTTGCTGCCTCCCGCTTCATCTCGGCAGCTTTCCCGCTGCCCCGGAAGTACATGTATACTTGCTGCAGTAGCGACACAAAAAAAAGAAATATTCTCGTTAGAAAAACATGAGCTGAGCTACTCGGTGCCTGTAACAATGGCATATTTAGGATTGAAATGTCCAATGGATGGAGGGAGAAGTGGACCTGTAAAACCCAGATGCTGAGCAGCACTTCAAGGCAAAAGAATCCAAATCCAATGAAGTAGAAGATCTGCAAACCCAAAAAGAAAAAGGTCATGTTGCTTCTAAACGTATATCCAAGTTTGATGTATAATGAAGCAAAATGACGGAAACGGTCAGAAGATTGATCTATTGAGGATTGTGGATTGAGCTCAGACATCTTACCCCAGCTATGGTGTGGTCACCCACGACATCTATTGCGGAAAGGATACCACTGTTCCAAATAACCATCAAAGGAAACAGATGCATCAGAAAGCTTCATTACTTATACATAATGAACAAAAAAACCAGAAGTAAGAGTCCGAAAATGAGTTTGACCGAAAGAAACAGTTGAAACACTTCAAGATACATACGTGAAAGATTTCCCTTTGAAAACTATCGGAGGAGCAACTGCTGCTACGATACAGAACCCAATATGAACCTGTGTGCATAAGAAAGAACGAAATTTTTGGATATTCTTTGCTCATTTATTAATGTTGGCTAAAGGGGGAAAAAAGAAAACAAGAACTTACAAGATAAAATAGGAAAAACCATCCGAATCTCATTGCACTCTCCTTCCTGCAAGAAAGCATAAGATTGCTTAATTTGATAGACTTGAAACATCTATCTAGACTAACGATAACGTTGATGGGATCTAAGATAATATTAATAACACTCCCTCCGTACCCTTTATATAGACAATTGTTTTTTCACAAATATTAAGGAAATAGTTTAACTAACATATTTTGTCAATTTATTTCAAATATATCTCCCACAATTAAGAAAGTCACTTGGAAGACTTGAATGTTGTTATATTTTGAATAAATAGATACCTTAGGTTCTCATCAGTCATACAGTATAGTAAGCTTTACTGGCAGATTAAGTAATAAAAAGAGGAAAACTGAACCTCATGGGTGTTTGGTACTACTTGTGTTTTCCTCCTTCAGGCTCTTAAAAAAGCACTAATAAAAAAGCAGCATTTTGCTGCTTCTATATAAACAACTTAAAAGTTCTAAAAAAAAAAAAAACAAACAGGTAAATTACTAGCTTTTAAGTTAAAAAGTGCTTAAAACTTGCTTTTAAGCAATGCCAAACACATTCTCATTTGCAGCAAATAGGTCATTACCTAAATGCACGGTACAGTGGACGATACCACAAAAAGTATGCTCCGGGAACTCCTGATATGAAATAAATGACAGCAAGAAACCAGATTTTCACCCCTACAGTACAATATAAGCATGAAGATGTCAAATTATATAGTAGCATTTTTGGAGATCAAATACACAGAGAGAAACCGCACGATGGGTCAGCAGAGCTAAATTATGAGGTAAATTTCTAACCTTCTCCTTTAATCCATGCAGCTGTAACAGCTATAACATTCCAGAAAAGACAAGCAACCAATCCTGCAGAAGAAAAAAGCTAAGATCTTTTAGATTTCCCCTCCCATTGAATATCAAAAACAGGCAAAAAGAAATCCTTTTCTCCTTGCTCTTATTCCTTCCCCCTCCACCAAAAATACGCATTCATTTTACAGTAACTTACCTAAAAATGTTGTAAATGCAACATATTGAATTCTTTGCAGATGAATTGGTATTTCATTTGCAATATCGTGATGGATTATTGGAAAAAATGGTGGCCAATTTTTCTCCTCCAGGACAATTCCAGCTGCATAAAAAGAGAGAATCGGAAGTTAAAATATATTTCAGAAGTAAAATGGCAATTGTCACATCTCTCCTTGAAGGAATGAGATATGAATGACAGAGCCAGACATTATCAAAAATATTAAGAAAATAGTACCCCGTGCAGCTGCCTCTTCGCGCCGTCTTACATCCTGTATAGAACCCATATAAGAACCTTCTAGAATACATATAAAATTAAGACATTTTGAAAATGTTACTCCCTCCCATTCACTCTATATATAGACAAATCCATTTTTTCACAAATATTAAGAACGAATTTTAACTAATATATTTTATCAATTTATTCCAAATATTCCAATATTCAAGTCTTGTATAACTCTCATGGTATATTTGGAATAAATCAATAAATGAGATAATATTAGAAGAGGCTCTATTTTTAAGACTGAAAATAACTTTTAGCACGATTATATTTTTAGTTCTTAAAAGAGTCATATTTTAACTTTTCACTCTTAAAAGTCATACTTTTTTGTTTATAAATTGTATACAGTCTGTTTATAATATGTTTATAAACTGTTCATATTATGTGTATGATTTAAAAAAAAAAAAAGTGGGTATTTTTGAGAATTAATTTTAAAAAATGATTTTTCTTTTAGAATATGATAAAATTTAGTATTTATGTCAAACCCCATAATAAAATGTGTTAGTTAAACTATTTTCTTCATATATTTAACAAAAGAAAAAAAAGGTTGTGCCTATATATAAAGTGAACGGAGTGAAAATTGTAGAAGAGAAGCTGATAAGTCTATAGCCATGTAGCAAATGATTTTTATTTTTCATCTTTAACTGCAAATACCTGCTCTCGCCTTCTTAGTTCAGCTTCCTTAGCTCGGAGTTCATTCTCTTTCTTCTTTAAATCCTAGATGAATACCAATCAAAATAAGGAACTTTGAGAAGATATACAAGTGACAATTATGAATGAAGATTTCCAAAAGCTAGAGAATTTTTATATTACAGTAGATGAATCAATAGGAATATCAACCGTTGCACCATGATCGTAACCAAAATCAGCAGGTTCAGGAGGAAGCGGTGAAAGCCTTGAGTTTGAAGAGAGAGGAGCAGTCTGAAAATTTGAAATCAATATGTATTAGATTTCAGGAGTTGAGTTGAGTAATATAAACTAGTTCATTTAAATGCTTCCTGGCGAAAGAATTCTGCAACCAAAAATTACCAAATAGAACTGATAAAATGCATATTAGACGCATAGTGTAAATTTTTCATTAGGCTTACTGGGTTATAAAATGCACCTCCACTGGATTTCGGCTGTCCTGAGGATTTCCCTCTCACCGCTGGATCCTAGTTATCACAATTAGATGAAAATATAAATAAGTTGCATAAATTTCTGAGAGAATAAAGAATTGAAAACTGAATTATATGATGCAGAAAAAATCAAAGTCATCCAAATAAAACGTAAACAAGTCAGAAAAAAACATAATGCTTTTAACGCATCCTGCATAAAACCAATTGGCTTTTGCTTAGTCCAACATCTGCACCCATTATAAGTCCTTGTTATGTTTCATCTCTATTCGATGTGGTATACACTTCCCAATACATAAATCATACAAGTGTGCCATCTGAGGCATCTAATCATCTCGTAAAATGTGGATCCCAATATGACCGTCTCAGGGAAAATGTAGAAAACTAAGATTGCACAACTATATCAATTGAAAAATTGCATAACTCTATCAATTGAATTGCAAATAGTACTAGGTTTATGTCAATAGGCAAAAAAAATGGAACAGAGTAAATAAAAACGCAGAATTTTCCATCAAACACTAAATTATTACACAGAATTCTGACTTACAATCCAAATCAACACTTCAAATAAACATCCGGTAGATCCTTAGTTCAATTCCCCACTTCAATAACAGAAAATTTACTAATGCAAAACAAAGTCAACTACAAAAGCTCCCCAAAACCCTAAAATTGATAAATTTTCAACCCACCTTCTAAAACCCATAAACCACCTATCAAAATACCGTGAATTGACCTTTTAACTATCCATCAAATTAAATAAAGTTCAGAACTTTGAACACCAAAAGGAAGCAAAACAGAGATGAACTTACAGAGAAGGGATTAACTTCATCTTCATCAAAAGGGTTAGGATCATAACGACTAGCCATGACAGAAGCCGCAAAACGAAGCAAATAGAAAGTCAAGAACTTGAATCAGAAGCAGAGAAAACAAAAGGAAATTGGGAAAGATGCAAACTTTGATGACAAAATTGAGGCGAACAAAAAAAGAAATTATAGAAATTGTAGTGAGAGAAAGTATTGATATAAATACTAGAAAGAAGTCTATGGAGAGAGAGAGTTTTGGAGCTTGGACTAGTCTAAAATGTTTGAAGGCCAGCCATCTTATCGTAATTTTGGATTATTGTAAGGAGAATTGGAGGAAACGGCAGGACATTTATTTGTCTTTAAACTGTATTCATCAGAATTTTACTGGTAATTTCTTTTTAGTCCGAAAATAGGCTTGTTTCATTGAAAGGTGAAAAAAAAAAGCGCAAGTTTTTATGATTTTGATTTTGAATTTAAACAACTCTCCTTATACATTCTATTTGTTCTTATACTTTTGTTTCTTTCTCTTTAAAAGGAAATTTTAAATTTAAATATTAGGGCGTAACAAATTTTTAACTCTAATTTTTTTGGTCATATCACATATAGTTACACTTATAATTATAAGTTTTAATCTTTTTAAAAGAAAAAAAATTAGTAATGAAGTATAGTATTGATGTGGATTTAACTTATAACAAAGTTAAATAGAGACATAAAATTTGTGTAGTAAAAAGTACCTAAGACTTGTAATGACTGCTATTGTTTAGTGAGATTAAGTATTATATATACAGCTGATCCCAACTTGTTTGGAACTAAGGTGAATGAGGTATGGTATAATTGGTCTTATCATTTTGATTATCTCCACCATGAAAAAATTAACTATTTAGTGAATGCTATTAAAAAAAAAATGTAATTTTGGTTTTTTGGCTTTCAATAAAAAATAATAAATTATTTAAAAATTTTTAAATTCAACCAACATCAACTCTTATAAAACAAGTCTTGTAAATTTCTAGGTCTAGAAGGTTTGTTTTTTTTGCCGATGAATCAATTTTCCTTTTTTCATATTATTATAATTTAAATATACTCAATCACTCAACTTACTTTTATTTTTTGGAAGGAATGGGTTGTGAAATATTAATCTTAAAATATAAATTTAAAATTTTAATGAGATGAAACGATATATTTTTACTAAAGACAAAAAAATTCATTTTACAACCAAAGTTGAAGCAAAATATAATTTAATATTTTAGATATGCATTGTTATCTTGCCAAACAATTTTCCTTTTTAACATAAGCTTGCCAAACATATGATGACTGGAAATAATATTGTTATATATTAATTAATAGTTACCCCTTCATTATTTTATTAACTCCTACAAAGTGGTTAAATTATTCCTCAACCGGCCCTAAATTGATAACTTAATCCATTTCATTAAACAATTCATAATGTGGGCAAGTAAAACTAAACCCATTATTTATTTTTAAAAAATCCTTATTATATTTTGTGTCACTTAATATTTTTTGTGTTGGCTCTTTAGCAACTACGAGAGGGTAAATTAGTTGAATATTAAAAAATTAAGTACGGAATTTGGTGGTTTGATTGAAAGATGAAGGAAGAAAAGGAGTTTACAGTGGTTCGGATATTAACAAATACTACATCCGCTTTTTCAATTCTTTCAAGAATTAGGTTCCACTATGTTTTAGGATCACACTTAAATCTTACAACCTAACAAGTAGAGTTTCTAGTTCACTAAAAAAACTAACAATTTGGTTGTTGAGTTTAATGCTCACTTAACTAATAAATTAACATGAATTAAATATAAGATAAATCGAATGAGAGATTGTTGAGAACATTGAAAACTCTTTTATAAATTCTGGTTGTTCAATCTTATAGTGACTGTTGGTTTGAAGATTATAACCGTTGAAACTTATTGGAACAACACTTAAACACTTGAAACAATATTAGTAATAAATCATAAATTCAAGTAAGTTGATCAAATACTAAAAACAAAAGGATGTATATACTGTGCATGTTATTATTTATTTAGTAGAATAATCATTCAGCATAGTGTGTAATATGTTGGCTGCTAAATGTCATCAATAACCTTATCGTTTTTTTAAATTAAATAAAACTACTTACTTATTGATAACATTACTCTAAAAAAGGTAACCTTCCCCCACTATAAATAGCCAACCTTTCTCCACAAAAGGTAACACTTTATCTCCTCTCTCCATTCTAATATATTTTCCTCTGAATCGATCTCCTACTAACAAAAGCATCGGAGTGGTTGCCTACGGGTAACCCCCAATATTCTCCTTGTGTTGATTACAGGTCCTTGGATTCGTAAAGATCTGGTCAAAATGGTGCGGTGAGCGTGGAACACACCTTCCACGGTTTTTGTTCTTGCGATTGGGAAGCCCTCTCCTGGGTTTTTTGGATGATCCTCGACGGATGGTGTTTTGGGGTGCAAAGCTGGGTTTTTGCAACAGAGAAATCGATCTTGTCTTCCTCTCAAT
>CATIWJ010034165.1:0-17401 GCA_949640765.1 Croton laevigatus | reverse complement strand
TCTTCTACTCCTACATCAAGTGCACAACTAACTCATCATTAATTCAAATGATCAAATTATATTTTTCATTTTTCTCACCAAATGTTATGATTGCTACTTTTAAAAATTTACTAAAAATTATAAGCCAGATCTAATAATATATAATTTTTTACATATCTTTTAATGTTTTGTATGTTATTTATTAAAATTTTGTAACTTATTTCATGATTGTTCTTTTATTTAGTAATAAAAATGAAAGGGAAAACATAAAATTTCCTCAAAACTTTCCTTTGAAGTTTATGAAATAGATTATTTTGTCACTCTAGTTTCAAAAATATACTTTTTTTGTCATTTCATTGAATTAATACCATATCAACTTTACCAAACCTACATATTATTTATTTTAGAAGTATTTGTATAGTTTATAAGTCTCCAGTTCAGTTTTTAATACCACTGTCAAAAAAAATATGAAACGATTTTATTAACGAATTTGAGACTTATAAGGGAAACAATATATTACAAATCCTTGTAAAAACCAAAATCCATAAGTTAGTAATGTAAAATAAATATTATTTTAACAAAAGAATAAATTAATCTAATAAATCGAAATATATTTTCAAAACTAGAAGGAAATTTTGTAATTTTTTCAAAATAAAGTATATAAATATTTTGAAAAAATAATTATAATAACCAAAAATAAAATGAAGCACAAAAACTAAAAAACTACTTTAATAAAATGCAAGTAAAATTAACTACTTTTAATTTTTTTTTTAAAAATTAAAAAAGAAAAAACGAGGTCTGACAATTCGTGTTGATGGGTCATGTTCGTGTGATGTCAATGGAACTAGTCAAACCCATTAAGCCTAAACCATATACAACTCATTAACTTAACATATTATGTTGACTCCACTTATGAAAACTCGTGTTCGTATCGTGTTAACCCAACATAACCCATTTCATATAATTCTCTTATTAAACTATATTTTTTTACATAATTCATTTAACCATTTAACATAATTATGACAAAAATAAAATAGCATGCATAATCATAAAGAGTTTAAGTAATATTTTAATGATATATGTTAACATTATCGACATTAAATCCTATAAAAAATAGTACTTGCAACAATAAACTACTAAAATAAAAACAATTAAAAACATCCAAATCCATAATTAAAAACATTCAAATCCAAATCATAAATCATCAACTGTTCTTGTGAGAATTTATTCACCGAATCTTTTTCTCTTCTAACGATAGAGTGGTGAGTTACTTGAGAGAAGAGATAAACTTGAAATGAGAGAAGAGATAAACTTGAAAAGGGATTGGCCGCTTGGGAAAAGGTCAAAAGAAGCATAATTATGTGAAAGTCAAAGATTGGGCATATCATATGTTTTATACGATTTTTTTTAAAAAATTAAATTACTATTTTTGCCATTTAATTAGTGGATCATATGGTTAACCCTCAACCTGACTTATTTAAATTCGTATTTTTATTGCTCAAATTAAACATTTTGTCAAAACCAACCCAAACCCATTAATTTTTCGAAAGATGTTCAGAATCGGAATATCGTTTTGACTCAATTTGCCAGGACTAGAAAAAACTAAACCTCCAAACTACTTTAATAATATGTAAAGTGAAATGGAGTAAATGAAAGTAGGCTAAATAATAATTTTGTATTTAAGCCAAATCACTACAAAACAAAATAAAATTTCGTTTATTGCAATATATATATATATATATATATATATATATAGGATTAGTAGACAAAATTATAAACCCTTGATAATAACAAACCAAATGCGTAGATTGGAAATTGGGGGTTTAAGGCATAAAATTACTATTGCTTTCCTTAATCACACTCACCAATATCACATTACCCTCCGTCAAAATCCCTAAGAACTAAAAACTCTGTATTCTCTTGTCTTGAGAAGTTTTTTCCATCTTTAATAAATTTATATCCGATTGTGCTGCAAAGCACAACTGACCAAAAACTGCAACAGAATTCTAACTCCAATTCATTCAAATTCAACTGCTATAAATTCGGATAATGAAAGATCAAAAGATATCACGTAATTGTACCGAGGAAAGCATTTAGTCCTCCTCCATAGGCACATCTGGAACATCAAACCTGTCTTCTTCTATCACTTTATTTATCACGCACACTGGAGATGGTGATGACTAGTTAAGGAAAACTAGAAAATCCATTAACTTAATAGAAGTGACAGAAATAGAACCATTGAAATATATTAAAAAGCATTAATATACATACAAAAACACATCCAAAGGAAAACTTCATGCACAATAATAAAATGTTCACACACACGAGCAGCTATGATACACACTCAGAAAGGATATTTATTGACATTGGATCGTCCTTCTCTCCACGATTGCGGCTATTATCTAGCTCTCGATCAATTTCTGGAGTGACCTACAATCAAAAGTTGCATAAGGGTTTATAAAATCCAATCATTTCAAACTAATTCTTTAAAATAGAAAAAGCTTGGGATAATGATCTCACTAATTTATGCTTTTGCTTTCGAATTAGCGTTCTCAAAGTATCTTTATCTTCTTTCTGTAGTTCATTCTTGTACCTGAAAGTATACAACCAGCAAAAAGTACAGGAACAATGTGGCATAGAATAAAACAACAAGGGGGTGGGTTGAGGTATATTTGTTCAAGCAACAGAAAATATGCTTTTTAATTTTAAACTCCTATATGAGTAAAAATTTTCTAAACTACATAAACCATTTTCTAAACTCCCAACATCAGTTTGCCCCTAGTCAGGAGGTCTATATAGGATTGTGATTAATTGCTACAGTAGAGAAACTTGATTTTTATTTTTGGGGTATCTGGTCTATGAATTGGATTCCAAAGTTAATATAAAAATAAATAAAAAAATATCATTAAAAAATAAATAAAAGCAAAGATAATATGCATTTCAACTCATTGTAACTAGGAAAATAAATAAATAAAAAATAGAGGGCCTTAATGAAAAAGATGAAGCTGTAATATCCAACAATTGTTTGAAGTTTTCCTTCATGAATTATCATGGAATTTTCATTGGTTGGAAAATCTGTGTATCAATTTATGTCTACTACAGTTTTCTGGTTTCATTAAACTGGTTTGTATGTTGTATATATTTCTAGATGGCTCTTTCAAATCCAAAATTGGTCAAGTCATGATTTGGCCAGTTCATTGATCATAATTATTCGGTGTAAACTCGGCTCATTATTAAAAGCTTTTACAAATATACACAAGTTAACATTAGCAACATGATATCCAGTCAATATATCAACAACAGCCCAAAAATCAAAATATCAAACGGACCCTAGTTGGTGCAACACAGGACTTTTCACTAAGCTTACATGCACGAGCTATGCAGCTGACATATTCAGTGTAGTTTTGCTAAGTAGCTTTCCTATGTAAATCCATAGGCAGTTTTGTAAGGATCCTTTACTTCAGTGGGTAGTTATAATATCTTTTACCCCTGTATTCAGCAGTTCAAAAGGTTGTGGACTGATGAGACCCTAAACAAAATATTAACCAAGGATTGAATTCCCAAACCTCAGACATCATAGAGATAACTCAAACAAGCTCTAATTTTTCCTCAATAGACCCATAATAGCTAAGATCCATACCCGGGACCATAACATTTGGATAAAGCTTTAGCTATGTATTGAAAAGATAGCACAACTATAGACAAAACAATTGTCAGCACAAGAGCCTTGCCCATTACATGGCAGCCTCTAAATAGGAAGCACAGAACACTTCTTAAGTCCTCAACTACCAGCGCATATCGCCACAACAGGGAAGCAAGTATGAAATGGGATTGTGGACAAGGAAAGAATATATATATATATATGATTTTCATGATCCTTCAGAATGTTTGTTAACTGTAGAGAACTCTTCTTTCAACGTCAGCAGCCTACAAGTAATGATTGTGCTGACCAATGTATGACAGGGACTGTCAACAACCCCACTTGTTGAACATTTAGAGTAAAATTAGAGCAAATATTCAATTGCATGCAAACACATAGTAAAGTGCAAAAAAATAGCTTCTTATTCATAGCCATAATAGAGGGAGGTAACAAATGGGTGTGCATCGTTCCCGGTGCCCTGAACTGGAACCAGAACCGACAAAGAACCACTATTGTTGGAACCAGAACCGGAAAATTATAAAATGTGGTTCCGGTTCCGGTTCCGGTTTAATAGAGGGAGGTAACAAATGGGTGTGCATCGTTCCCAGTGCCCTGAACTGGAACCAGAACCGACAAAGAACCACAATTGTTGGAACCAGAACCGGAAAATTATAAAATGTGGTTCCGGTTCCAAACCGGAACCGCCAACCAAATTATAAATAAAAATAGTAATATAATATTAAATATTAATCAAAAAGATAGTTAGAAAAATTAAGTTTTATATATAAATTTTTACAAAACTAAGTAGTTTTGCTTTAAAACCAAAAAACATATTGTTAAACTTCAATTCAATGTCGCTCTTTACAATTTCAGGATCAAATTTTAAATATTTTTGTGGGATTATGTAATATTTGGAGTTTAAATACTTTTTTTTGTGGAATATATTATTTCTTTTGTAATTCAATGACAATTTATTTTTTAAACTAGTAATAATAAGAATTACGATATTTATTTTAGTGGGAGTTCTATTCAGTATTTCTACTTTTTGATGTATGCTTTTCTTTATTAGAGAGTGGTTGTTAAGTAAATTTCTTAAATGTAATTAGTAGTTAAAAACTTTGTATTGAGTTATTTAAAAGGCTGCAGGTTAATGGAATAATTAACAAGAACCTTAACAAAGGCTTGAGCTCCTAAAATTCAAAAGATCACAATTCTTTAAAATGAGAGCTATAATACTTGCTCTACGTCCAACTAAATGCCCATAACTAGATCCCATCTTGGGACAATGAAACCACATAAATGTGTGATTGTGTCCAAGTGAAATATTAAACCCTATCAAACTAGGCAAGAGAGAAGTAATAGAATTTACTAACCTTTGCACAAATGCTAGAAGTGATTGGTGCCATATCACAGGCATCATTCTTGTATCCTCAAGAAATCTCAAGAAATGAGCAACCACCGCATCAACCACACGATATGGCAATGCATATTTTTTTTCCAAGAGAAGCTTGATAAAATAACTGCAATGATTTAACAAAGTTACATGTCAAATAGTTATACATAGAAATTTAGCCAGCTTGCAAACAGTGTTGTTTCCAAAGCAGTGGTCACAAACTAGCAACTAATTTACTTCTAACAGATTATTATACATATTGCAGCATCTGGACATCTGATCCCAAACAAGTATGCTCACTACTTGATAACATACATCTTGTAATTTCTTAAAGTAGGATCAGTATATTACCACAAAAAATTTCTTCGTCTAACATTTAGGGGTGGACCTTGAGATTACAATACAAACCAATTAAGAAGAGAAGAGCAAAGCAAGTGGCCAAGTATGCTTTTAGCTTCTCTAATAACATTAAAAAAATCAATATATAAAAAAAAAAAAACTATGCAATATTTTTTAACAAAGAATCCGGAAACATGCAACAACAGGGGTTCATGGTTTCAGCTAACAATGAAAAGTACTAAAAATTACTCTCTTTGTTTGAGTTCAATATATGTCAAAATTTACCTTGTTGTACCACAATATTCCATCTCTGCTAACTTCATCAATGCAACACTGCAGTTCCATTAAAAAGAATTCCAATTACAAATCCTCATTAGGAAATACAATTATGCAATTTCAGAACATCATATGATCTACATGCTATCAAAATAAAATGTTGAACACAATTATAACCAAAATTGTTTATGAATATTTAAAAATCTTAGTGCATTTTCCCTAGACAGTATAGCAGTATTTCTCGCAAGTCAAGAAATGCCTAAAGAAAGCATTACTATCACTGCACTCTCCTGACTTTTTTTTACCATGACTTTTTTAATCAATTGCAAATTCACATTTTTCCCCTCGACAAAACACGTCTTGAATCCATTAAAGGAGTGCTTTTTACCCTGCCATTTTCTTTTTTTTTTACCTTTTTTTGAAGATTAATTTTACCCTGCCATTTTCTATAACAAAGGAAATGACCTTTTTTTTATTTCAATTCAAAGTCATTTTCTCAAAAGCATATCTGCAGTAGTCCCTTGTTTATTATTTTCCCCGACTGAACCTGAGACTTTCAAACCAGCTCTATACTTTTAACTTTAAGTACCTAACATCATATATTTTCTCTTCCACGAAATTTACAAGAGATTAACATCTGTTTTAAATGTTCAAGAACTTAGAACTATGGTCTAGTTATCCATTTAATTATTCTGATTAAATGTTCTTCAGACAAATAATTTCGTAGTTATCAACCTTTCGGGAGAATTATACCTACAATCCAACCTAGACATAGTAGTCGTCACTTCTACTTTAAAGTATCAATTTGAGTTCTCATTGCCTCAGGATAAGATTGTTCCTTCTACGCCGCCTTTTTTTTTCCTTCTGAGAGTCCAAATACTTAATAGAACTAGTTTCAGAATCTCCTATTGTAGCATTATGTCAGGGAGGCGTACAAAATGGAAATATATATATATATATATATATATATTTTGAAAATGAATAAAGTTGCCACATCATAAGGAATAATTTTACAATTCAGACATTGATGAAACTATATTCAATGTTGATTAAACCTCCAGTCCTCCCCATTTTAGGATTGAGTAGCAAATACACATGTTCATAAAACTCCAGGTTGTTTAAAGCAAATTGACATATCATATTTTATATCAATTTTTCAGCTATCTTATTCTTTAGTTAGTGATTGTTAGCGATTCTATAAATTCTGACACTTAAAGTGGGGTCCGCTGCCGTTGATTTTAAAGAGCCCTAGTAATTCTTGTAAGCATAGTTATAATTTAGCCTGCCAATTACATTTTAGCCTCAATACATCATCCAATGAACCGTCTAAATGAAACATTACCTTGAATGAAGCATGGGAATGGAAACCTTTTGAATAATGCTTCCAACAATAACAGCCTCCCTGAGATTGCATGTCCCTGACTGCATGTCAACAAAAGAATATCACTTTCAATCAAAATACAAATACTAAATTCACTAATGATCATAAAGATACAAAGCGGAATTAAAGTTAATGTTAGGATTTGTTGTACAAGCAAAACTAATAGATAAAATTGGAACTGGTTAATACTATAAAAACAGGAAAAATGATTAGTTATGCATTAAGAAACTTCAAATGGAAAAGTAAACATGCATAGCCCTAAAGCAGATAAGATAAAGTTCATAGTTTGCATAGCATAATTCCATATACAGTAGAGATAAAATGGATGCAATAATTAATTTCATCAATGAAGATTTAAGTAAAAAGCAAAAGCAAAAGAAAGAGTTTGAAATTATGAGCTAGAAATTTAGAAATTGGCAATTTCTAAATTTCTAGCTCATATTCAATTATGCAACAGACCGCTTTACATAACTTACCAGACAATTTATCTTCTTTTATTTGCTTCCAATTTGATTAGTTAGGGCCATGTAATTCTAAGTGTTGTTTATATTTTGTATCATATAGTTTAATTGTTTTTCTTTTCTTATGTAACCTCAATTTGGTCTTTCAGAAAGAAAAGTCAAATAAGTTTGGCTAGCCTCATTCAGCTTTCTGCTCAATATAATTCGGAGGCTAATTAGAAATGTTAGCCAACATCTACATAACCTAGAATACAACGCTACAGCCATTAACTTTGCCAAAATAGAATTGTAAAATCGCCAGCTTTTAAGAGTATATGGTTTCAATGTAGTACCTACTCTGGTTGCTTAAAATTCTTCACAAGGATGTGTGAATATTCTGCCAGTCTGAATTCAGCCTACAAACTAAAGTATTCCATGAAATCCCTATTTGAACTATAATCCTAATCCCAATTCTCTCAAAATTGAAACCATAATGTGAGTTCAATAAATAAATACTTAGTAACTCACAATATCCCAACACTTAGTAAGTCTTTCGGATAAATAAATGCATCTCAAGAGGTATTAAAGATCAGTCAACAATGGGTTTGTAATAGATTATTTTCTTAAGAATTCATCTTCAGTTCCACAAAAACATGTGACACTTACATGGATGCCATACAGAAACTGAATAATGCAATAAATGTTGGGTGAGTTTAATATTTTACACTTCATTGATAAAAAGAAAAGAGGCTCTGCTTGTTGCGAGGATGGACTAGACTGGCGACATTAATATGCTATTATTTTGTCTCAAATGAGCATCATATAAAGCTACCATGTCTAGTAAAATACTAAAATTTAAAGACCATCTTCTGATTTCTGGTTTTTAAAATCATGGCAAGAAAAGAACAACCCCACCGTGAAAACAATAAGCTAAATAGTTCCCAAAACAAAGCAGTTAAACAAATTATAAGGAACCCATACCAACAAGACTAGCAACATTAAATATTCTGCTGAACAGATAAAGCAAAAGCAGCAAAGGAACAACAAAAAACTTTGAGCAAGTTTATTGGCAGTAACAGGGATAGGGGTGAGCAAATAATTCGGGTTATTCGGGTAGATCGGGTAATTCGGTTCGGCCAAAAATGTTAAACGGGTAATTCGGTCAAGAGTTATAAAAAATTCAAGTAATTCGGTTAAATTTGAGTAAAACGAATTTTGACCGAATTAGCCTAATTACCCGAAATCTAAAACTCTGCCGTTTTGACATAAAATGTGTAATTCTAATTTCTCTAATTCTCTCTCTTAGGGGGGGTGAGCAAATAATTCAAGTTATTCGGATAGATTGGATAGTTCAGTTCGGCCAATCAGGAAATTCAAAAAATATTTTTTAATTCGGTTAAATCGGTTAATCGAGTAAATTTAGGTACTTCGAGTAGAGGAAAAAAAATTTTCATATTTTGTAATTCAGTCAAGATTTTTCCAAAAATTAACTGTTCTGACCGAATGTTCACCCTTAAACAGGGATAGACAGCAATGTTTGACATAACACATAAGATGTGTTGCTTCAATTGTTTCGTTACTTAACATGTTATATGTTAGCATAGTTGCTTAGGTCAATTACTAATCAAAACATCAGAAAAGTTAAGTCTCATGCAGTCATGATTGTAGTGAAATTTTCTCAGAGAATGTCAGTTTTGAAAACTGCACTTGGAAACCCTTCTTTACTAGGATGAAAGCAAAGTCAAAACAATCATAGAATCTAGTAGCATACGTTGGCTGAATAGCCATCAAACTAGATCTAAAGATGACATATGCACAAAACTTTCATGCTGATGTGTACCTTACACAGTGGGAACAATATTCCTTTGTTGAATGCTGCAGGTTTATAGAGAGATTTTTTCAAAGCTTGGTATAAAGCAAAATGCAGCCTCTTATTCTGTTTGATGTCACCTCTAATTCGAGGGAGTAACACAAGCCTATAGAAGCGCTCTGCCTTCTTTCCGCCCAAATTAGAAGCAAAGACTCTTGTGGCTTGATACATTGCATTTGGTGACCAATTTTCAGGTTTAGTAAGGTACAAAACTTCCTCCCAAGGTTGAATTGAAGGGATATGTTTGAATGCTTTAGGCAACTTGCCAGCAGTATATTTACTCAAAAATTCACCAACCCTACACATTGAGTCCACAAATGTTCAGAATATAGAATCATATCAAGAACTACTTCAATTCACAAATAACACCTGGAAAATGTTTATTAAGGAAAATTAATACTCTTTTTCCAAAAAACTTCAAACTTCGAAGGAAAAAAAATGATATCCCCATTGCTTTTGAAGCTCCTAGGTGCATAGCCTAATAAGAAAAGGAGTGAAGCTAATTTACCCCTTATACATTTCTATGAGAGACTCGTCCAATTTAGGCATAAGTTGTGTTCCTGCAATCAAACAAATCAATCAAGTTACAACAAGCAGATAACAGTAAAAATACAAATAATTATTAAAGACAACTGTTAAAATTTTGCGGAAACAAAACACTTAAAACTCATAAAACAAGTTGATGGTAAAAATTATCAACCTGCAGTAACATTTGCATCTTCTAGTTTAATTTTTTCAATGATAACGTCTGCAAGTGTACGCTGCGGACCAGCATCCTTAGATAAAAATGCCTCCAATAACTTCTCCTCATCCTCGTCAATCTCCTCCTACAACACACAAGCCATCCGATAAAGAGAAGGATAATGTTTCCAGCACAACACGGAATTATATAAGCACTGTCCATGTCCATGTCAATGCAAACCCATGATGATCCCACAACTTTTGTGTCTAAACTTTTTTTAGGAGGCACGTGTATAAAGAAATTCAGGATAAGAAAAGAAAAAAGGATGAATAAAATGAACTCACATCATAATCACCAAATTGGGTTTGTGTCTCAGAGAATCCATTGAAATCATCAAACTCATCTTCTTCATCTTCTATCTGCTGACGCCGAACAGCTTCTTCCTCAGCAACTGCAAAGGCATTATTAGTAGGATTTGTGTCTTCAGCCTCCTCTTGAATCTCCTTTTGCTGAATCAGAGCCTCTTTCAAGATTTTGGAGCTTATCCCTGAAGAAATCATCTATAAATAAAAAGAAAATAAATCATTAATGGAACTAATTACACGGACTACAAGTACAGATACAATAGGATATGTGATGACACCTGTTCTTGCTTCTGATGTTGTTTGGGAGCTTTGGTTCGTTTCTTGGTAGATGCAATAGAATCATTATCTTCTGGAATGAAAGGCTGCGGGTTTTGAAGTCTGCCTCTCTTCTTCTTCTCCATGGTTGTAATTATGCTTTGAGTTGCAGAGAAATAAAAAATATGTTAAGCCTGTATGAAACTGGCCACTGCTTCTGAGCAAGAGCAACTTAAAAACCCTCTTACTCCCTCTAAAAATTCGGCTTAAAACTTAGGCATTTATTTTCCTTACAATGCACTACTGTTTAGTATTTCATAACAATATATCACTAACTATAAATGCAAAGTCTCATATTTGGCAAAAAAAAACCATTGACTTCAAAAAAAATGACTACGGCTATGTCTTATACGGATCTAATTGAAAATTTTGGGTTAAAAATTCGGCATTTCTTTTCCTTACCATGGACCTTTGTTTAATATTCCATAACAATAGAGCACTAACTATAAATGCAAAAGTTTAAATAAAATAAGCAACCACCAACATAAACCATAAAAAGTGAAGTCTTTGTATCTATTTTGCTGATTAAACAAAGTAAAGAGAAAAGCAAATCCATACTGTAAATTATATGACATTCAGAGATTAGCAAAGCAATATTTACCAATTAGAAAAGAATTGCATTGCATCTGCTAAAAGATACATCTTATTTGGTTCAACGGAAAAATATTGACAAGTAGTGGATTATTAGTTAAAATGTTATAGCTCTAAAGTTATAGCTGCTAAAAGTCCAAAACCAATTCCAAAACCCGAAAAAAAAAAAAAAAAGGATCCTTAATTCCTTATTTTGTGTGTGTGTGTGTGTATATATATAATCTAGCACATGAGAAACAGTTGATATTAGTGTTTAGTAATCCTGCTCTATTTTTTTTCTAGAGAAAAGTTTCAGTTACCCGAAGAGAAACTGTAACTTACCCAGAAGACGAACGATTACCACCTGTAAAGCGCGCCGAACGGCGATTTTGGAGCAGTGAACGTCGGTGGATGGCAAACGGCGGCCGCTGTGGGCTAATTAGATTCGGAAAATCCCTTTTAAAACAGAAAAATACGGTTCCGCGCGTTTTAACTAACTAAAGAAGCAAAGAGGGGTTTAACGCAGCGGCAGGACTTTAGCCCAAACGGGTACATAACAAAAGGACCCAAGTTTCATATCTAGGACACAAAACTAAAGGGTTCTTCTTTCAAGAAACGGGCAGCCAATATTTTTGACCTTCTAAAACGGGCCTCAATTTTATTTTATTATTCAAATAAACCATTTATTGCACATTAGGTCAAACAATTTAAAAAAATAGGGATAATTATTATTTAGTCCTTGTGCTTTTACTTATTATATAATTTAGTCTCTATTTTTTTAATATTATATCTTTTAGTTCCTATTTTTTTCACCATTTACTTATTTGGTCCTTGAAAGGATTGAAAAATATAATATTTTAAAAAGTGAAGGATTAAAATATTGAACATTTTAAAATAAAATGACTAAAAAATTTAATATTTTTGCAACTAAACAACAATAATTCGCTGAATGAGTGGTTTTCAATAAACAATCAGTGTTTATTAGTCCTTTTGTTTATTATATACATAATTTAAATGTACATATATTTTTTTTTCATTTTAATATCACAAAAATCACAAAAGGACTAAAAAATAAAATAAGTGTAAGCCTCATCTATATTTAGGACTCTTGAAAGGGTGTTGTTACCCATGCTAAGGCTTGAGAGAGGTCGCCCTCACACTGGTCCGGTGAGGTCGCCTTTTCCTAGGCTGAAGGAGAGGTCGCTTCTACCTGGGCCAGGGGGAGGTCGCTCCTACTTGGGCAAGGGGGGGTCACCTCATTAACCTCCACCTCCTTTCCAGACTAAGCTATAGGACCTTGAGAATCTAGAGGCCTTTTGGGCTTCAAGATTCTCAGGGCCTTTTGAGTCATATTGGACGCGAGGTTTTTAGACTTTATCGCTTTGAACTCCCTATATAAGGCCTTCATCTGGCATTTGTTATGGCTGATCACTTTCTATACTTTCATTGGTGTGGTATGCGTGAATCAAAAATATGACCTTCAAATTAAGAGGAGCAAGCTGATGAAGAAACTGAAGACCCATATAGTGGGGATATTTAGGAAGCCGTCAGTAGGCATTATTGAGTTAGCAGTATAATTGGTGGAGGAAGAGCATATCGCCTACACTAAAGCTTAGGAGGTGACTAAAACATGGAATGAATATACTAAATGGAGACATCTATAAGCCATCTCTATGTTTATGACCCTCCAAAGGGTGTGATTGCCCATGCTAAGACTTTGGTCTGGGGGTGAGACCACCTTTACTTAGGTTGAAGGAGAGGTTGCTCCTACTAGGGCGGCCAGAAGAAGGTCACTTCTATCTGGACCAGGGAGCTCGCTCCTACCCCTCCTTTCCAGACTAAGTTGCTGGACCACAAGAATCTTGGAGCCTAACGAGAATTCAAGGGCCTTTTAGGCTTTGAGATTTTTGGAGACCTTTGAGTCTTATTGAACACGAGATTTTCGGATCTCACCGCCTTAGACTCCCTATATAAAGCTTTCATTTGGCATTTGTTAGGGTTGATCACTTTCTACACTTTCAATAAGAAAAATATAAGGACTAAAAAATATAATATTAAAATTATAATATTTTCGGCTCCTCCTTCCTTTCCTCTTGTTACCCTACCATCATTCATGCTCATTAAAATATGAACACATCCGAAATTCATAGCTTTAGCTCTATTAACTCATATTCTAACCCATTTCTACTTAAAATAATCCATTCATTTATTCAACTTTCTCTATATATTCTTAAACATTAACAAAAATATAATTTGTTGACTTTATGTAAACAACCTTTAATCATGCATTATCTTACAATAAATTACTTAAACATACCCCTAAATCATGTATCTAGCTTCACTTGGAATCAATTTCTACATAATTAAATGTTAGTCACTATACATCAGTTTCCCATCATCATATTTAAGGACATATACATGGTTTTATAGACAAATTAGCACCTAATTATTGATTAACTAAGAGATCAGAAGCTAAAACAAGGATTAAAGGCAAGAAAATTAACCAAAATCTCCTCTTTCTTACTTGTGTGGCCGGCAGCTCCAAAGGGAAAAGAAGAGGATTTCTACTTTCTTTCTTTTCCCTTAACCATTCATTTACCTTCTGTTTATATTCTCATCCATAATTATTTTATTTTTTTTATTTATTTTTATTCTTTAGTTACTCATTCAACAGCTCAAAATTTTTACTTCATTAAACCATCAAACTACTCTTATTATTATTATTATTATTATTACTACTACTACTACTACTACTACTACCATGCTCAATGGTTAGAATTAAGTGATCATCTGAAATTATTAAATTATCCCTAAACTTTTTGTTAGGTGCGAAATTTCCACTTTTGGCAAAATTACCAAAATGCTCATTCGTAATATTTTCTCTTAATTTCTGTAACTTCTTTATACACACTCTTTCGGTAAATTGTGATGCACGGTTGTGATTTAATTAATCCTGAAATACATCTTCAAGGTCATATTTAGGTATTGGTAACACCTTCCGATGCTTGATTGAAGTTTTACATGAACGCCCTTAACTTTTTGAAATAAATTTCATTTAGATCCTTTTCGGTATCCCTCCTTGACCTTGCTCTTTTTTCTTTCTTAATATCTTCCCATTTACTTGTCCAATTTTAATAAGTCTTGTTCTCACTAAAACTAGACATTTGAGGCTACGTTATGCTAAAATTTCAGGGAAATTTGAGCTATACATAATTTTTGACAATATTTCTAATCTAGACCTGCTGTCTGTCTAAAGATAGCCTGCGCACAGCTTACTATTTAGCCTCTAACTTAGTATGTAGAGCTCCAATTGAGATGATTCCAATTATTACATTTATCTAAGACATAAAGGAATAGCTTTATCTCTTATTACTTTTCCAACCGAGGTCATTTGAATAGGGAAAATTTAGACTGAATTTCTATTCTATGCTCTGAATTAACCAATTTGCAGGTTTGGCTAAAATGTGCATAACCCCCTACGTCTATACTTTGTGCCCAAATTGATTCTCAGGGATTTTTAAACATATCAAGCTATAACTTTCATATTTTATACTTCTTAAAAATTTCTTTTCTATCTTAGTCTAAAAATTTTCTAAAATTGTTCCAATACTGCTGTCTTTATTGTTTGCATAATATCTAACTTTTTAAACCAACTATGAATACTTGGCTTACCATTGTTGTAGGAAAAATTTAATTATACTACCATGTCTTATACATATGTTAGAAAATATGATGTGACATGTGTTATCGATTGATACCATTAGTTTGTTAGTCGGATGTAAGGTGAGGCAGCGGGCTTCTTTTCCCTGCTCGGAGTTGTTGTTCAGGCGACATTCATTCTCCCATTTTCGTTTTTCAAACTTTTTGTTTATTATTATTAATCAACCCAGCAATTTTTTTTGCCAAAAAATTGGCCTATTGACTAATTATTTTTAAAATGGTGGTTAATTTTGTTTAAAAGGTCAAAATGGTGACTAAATTTATATATATCCCTAAACTAAGGACAGTTTTGATGGTTTCCAAAATTGTCCGTATATTATGGAAAATTATCTATTTTGTCTCTATACTTTAGTTCCGTTAAACTATATCGTCCTTTTGCTAATTTTTTCGTTAAATCTCTCATGGAGCAGCTATTTTTTATAAAAATTTTCAAGTCATGTCTTATTTGAATTTTTCTTTCCATGATTAATGAAATGACATTAATTTTGATCGAACAACACCTGTTTACCAAAAAAGCTAAAAACCGTTTGGTATCTTTGGTATTCTGACCTTTGAAAATAGTGATGATTAGTCAAAATAGGTATATCAAAATGTAACACCCCAATTTTTAAATGTTAAATTTTTAATTAAAAATGACCAAATTAGCAATAATTATTAGTAGCATTATAATCAATTTAATTAAAACCAAGTTAGAACATTGATAACAAATATACACCATCAAATTATTATTTTACAAGACATTAATAGTAACGCCAATAGAAACATAAATAGTAATTTATTAATATAACAGTAATGTGAATAGTAATTTACTATTTCACTATTTATCATTTAATTTATTTTAACGTTTTCACGAACAGACAGTACCGATAGATTCGGCATAATGTTATCGTCATCGTGGTATATTTATTAATAAAATGATATAATTAATAATAATAATAAATAAATAAATGAACATAAATGTAATAATAATAATAATAATAGTAATATTAACAAACAACAACAATATCAACAGTTAAGTAAAATTTGGACGGCAGGAAAGATTGAAGCAAATAGTTGAAAAATGGGAGTTGTTAGAAAGGGTTAGTCAAGTATTGGAAATATTGGCAAAGTAAGTGCGTGAATTGTTGATGATTGGAAGATTGTTGAATAAAGGAGTCAAAAAAATGCTGCATTTGGGTAGGTATTGAACGTTTAAGTAATGACAAAAATGATAATAGAGTTTAAAGAGGAGGAAAATAAAAGAAAATGGTGGGAACAAATACTCTGTAATGAAACTAAAACAGAGAAGGAAGAAATTATACTATCTTTACTATCCTCTTTCAATTTTAGGAACAAAAGCCACCTTTGGTAAAGTTTCAGTTCAGTGAACAATTATGGACGTGGAAAATAAGTGAAAATAGAGCCGAAAAACGTAATCCAGTAGGTCAAATTCGAAACTTGAAAAGTCAACTGAATTTTCTAATCGGGATATCTTGGTCTATGGTGACTATTCGATCATTTTGAGGAGTTGCGCAAGCCGGCGGTGATCTTAGGAGTTGATCGGTGCCCTGGTTGTCCCCGTTGAACGCCGGAATCTCTAATGGGCTACCTGTAAGCTTCGGCCCAAGAAGAGATGAACAGCGGCGGAGTTACAGAAAATAACGAAGAAGAAAAAACGGTTCGACTTGGGTCTTTGGTCCGGTTAGCTGATCGATTCAAGGTTTGGTCAGGTTCAATGTGCAAAACGCGCGGAAGCTCCGCGTTTCGTCCGAAACTGCGCCGTTTTAATAAAGACAAATACCTGTATTGATGCTCAGCTTCCGTTTAATTGCAGCGCAGCCCTCAAACTTTCCTCATCTTTGCATATAGGTCCCTCCGTTTATGGTATTGACCCCTAAACTTTATTTTCTCTTTCAAAATCGTCCAACAACCTATTTAATTCAATAAAATGAATTTATTTTGAAATTAATTATATTTAGGGACTCAAATAAATTATTTAGACTATGAAAATAAGTCTAGAACTATAATAAATTTATTAAATTGATTTAATTTCAATATATTTAGATATTTGATTTATAATATTTGAACATGTAATAATTAAAATTTATAAAATAAAAAGTGGATGTTAAAGAAAGATAAATAGACATTATTTTCTTACCAATATATTTATAATTATATGAATATAACTATAATTAGACTTGATTAGTTAATATTTGTATATTTTCATATAGAAAATAAAAAGGGATTTAAATAATAGTTATAGAAAATAAATTAAATAGAAATTAAATGAAGTATATTTAGAATAAAGTATTTTGGATATTAAAAGAATGAAATATTTGGATTACTATAAAATTTACAAAATTTAATGAAGTTAATATAAAAATAATTATGGATTTAATTAATAATATTTGGACATTTAATAAATAGAAAATCATTAGAAATAAAAAGGATA
>CATIWJ010034139.1:0-10643 GCA_949640765.1 Croton laevigatus | reverse complement strand
TGGCGGAGGCGATGAGAACGGAAGTGAAGACAGCAGACCTAGCAGTGGCGTGGGCCTTGGCAGAGGCGATGAGAAGGGGTAGAGAAAGAGAGCGATCGGGCTTGCTTGGCGGAGGCGATGAGAATAAAGAAGAAGGTGGCCAAGCGGCCTTGCCGGCGGCGATGAGAGGAGAGAAGAAGGAGGCGGCCGATTGGGCTTGAGGAGGAGATGAGAGATGAGAGATGAGAGATGAGAGATGAGAGAGTCGTGGGTGCGGCTGGAATGGAAAATAGAATAGAAAATGAAAGAGGAACGAGCAAATTAGGGTTAGGGTCTTCTTAAAATTCGGTTTATAAACTCTGCGAACCGAAAACCGAACCAAATATTTCGGTTTATGCACCGAAACCGAACCGAATAATTCGGTTACCGATCATTCGGTTCGGTTCGAATATCGGTTCCGGTTCAGTTTTGCTTACCCTTAATTTTCATTATCGTGATTAAGCAAAATGCCATGATCACCAAAAATGTTGAATAGTCTTCTATCTACCCACCCAAAAAAGAAATCCCAACGCATAGAAACAAGTCTCTAACCATGCTATTTAGATTGCAGTCTGTTAGTTAAAAACGGTATAGAATAAAACATCAATATAATATTCGTATTTAATTCGGCTTCCAACTTTAAAAAAAAAAGGTCAATTAAACGGATAATAAATCGTTGACTTATAGAAAACGGATACAAATGTATATACATTTTATACAGTTTCTATTTTCAAAATTCCGGAATTCAATTCAATACCTATTTCAAGTTTTCAATATATAAAGTTCCATAATAACAATAATATATTAAAAATTGCATAAAATTACCCCAATTCCAAATAACATAAATAACAAAGTCAATCTTCCAAAAAAAAAAAAAACACAAATACATTAAACTAAATACACATAATAATCAAGTCCAACTCCAAATACATGAATCTAAATTAACGTAACCAAGTGCAAAATACATCAAACTTAATGATTTTATATTGTATATTGTATTGGCATCTGTTGATATCATGAGTGTTTTTGGTGACATGGTATATCGTAATTGTTGCTTATATATATATATATATATAATAAAACATCAAAACTCAAAAATGATTCTGGCCACAACACATCCCATCGTTGTTGCAGTGCATGATCAAAACCAGAGCCACCAATACCGTCAAAACCATCATTTCCAACACGCTAAAATATAAACTTTTAAGTCAGGAGGTTAATTGGTAAGGATTTTCCTGGTTTAAATGAAGTTATGGGTTCAAATCCTCTTATATACATAGCTGATTAAAATTTAGAGTCAGAGTTTTGTCCCTCGAAAGAGATCTATCTAGCTCGAACAAGGATTAGTCTGAATATGACTATGGGCTTAAAGGTGTTACCCATAGTTGAGAACTATACGGTATACCTTGTGATTAATCTAAAAAAACCTAAAATAAGAAAACAAAAGATCATAGTCCAACAATTACAACCATCGCCCTCCAAAACAACCATAAACCTCTTCCAGTTAGTTGTAAAGGGCATCGTCATCACCATCAAAGTTAAAAGGTTTATTGTAGCATCTTCCAGTATTAATTTCTCTTTATTCTGCCGTCTCTTCTTTTTCTTCTTCCATTGCTGATAAAATATTTTCTATTTCTTCCACTAAAACATAAAATCATCTTTGTATTTTTATCCGAAATCATTTATGGGATTTTCACTCATATAATGAGCTCATCAATCAATATTCCTTTCTGGCTTCTTCTCAATAAATAATCTCTTGTTTGTTTTGACATAATTAATTTAATTAATCCCAAACAAAGAATTGATTTTTTAGGGTGTTAAAAAGGGGGAAAGGGGAAGAAAGAGAAAAAGAATATATCTAATTTTTATCTTTGGGCATATTATTAGGGGATTAGACAAATGTCTATTTTTCATAGAATAAACATAGGTCCCTTCAGGGACATCTGATAAAAAAAAAATCCAAGGAATAGCCATACCATTTTAGCTTGATGACCTTATACGACTGCTTCACTGTATAATTACCTTTTAACTAGTCTTATCTAGATTAAAAAAACAATATATTATTTCTCTTATTTCGTTTATACTTTTTATTTTTTTAACCATCATATTAATAAATATTTTATGTAAATTTTACTACCTCCGTATTTTATGATTCTTTATATTTTTCATTTTGGGTGTATTTTATCGTTTTTTACATTTTCATTTATAGTAAGTTTTGTAATTATTTAGTATTATTTTTTTATTGGTATTGATGAAAAAGTAAATTTTTAGAGGATTAGTAATTATTTATTATTATTTCTGTCTTGATATTTGTGAAAAGCTGATTTGTGTTGGTATTGATAAAAAAAAAATATAAAGAATCATAAAATACGGAGATAGTACAAAAATAGCACATAACTTGTCATTCCTTAATTTTGTACCAAATGACTGTTTAATTGTAAAATTATAAACTATCCAAGATCAACCAACTCCATTAGTAAATCGAGGTTTTCTTTAATGAAAAATGTGAATTTTTTCCCCCTTTATTGGTGGAGGGGAGGAGTATACTTAAATCTTGATTGGTGAAAAAAAAAATTGGTGTACTTAAATCTTGACCGAGTTGAATAGTGTTGACCGAGGGGAAGGCAATGGAGAGCAGAGAGATAGTAGAACTGCAGAGGAACTCGAGCAAGTGGGCTAGAGCTGTTGGAGAAATTGTGGAAATGGAGAAGAAAATCTTTCCAGAACACGAATCACTTACTGGGTTATTTGTTGAAGAATTGAAAAAGAAGAACTCATGGTTACTTTACATGGAACTCAACGGACAATTTGTAGGTTATGTAATGTATTCTTCGCCTTCTTCTTTGTTTGGTTCTATCACTGAGCTTGCAGGTTCTTATTAATCCCTTTTTGCTTTCTTTTGTACTACAGTTGTCTTATTTTCTTGTGATGGGAATTAAAATGGCCAATTTGCAGAAAGTTGGTTTCTTGTTTCTTTAGATTGAGTGTTTATTCAGATAGAATTTTAAGACACCCATAACCTGTTCGATGAAATTACACTCAAAAAGTTTTTAGATTCTGCTCTGTTCTGTTTCCAGGCAACTGAATTCTTGTTCTAATCATGCTTGCTAAGTGCTTCTGTTAAAAAAAAAAGAACATGCTTGCTAAGTGCTAACCCTTGTTCTGTTATTCCTTCTGTCGCATTTGAAGTAATCATAATGTCCTAATCATCTATCTTTTTTCAGAATTTAAAAAATATTAACAGAAGTTCATTACTTTTGTCATATTTATTGAATTCACCACATTTATTTCTTGTAATAAAATCAAATGCAGTGTTTGAATATTTGAAGAATAGGGAATTTAGTCCGGTGGTAATGTATTTTTATGAAATTAACATCTTTTAGGTACTAAACTTATCACAATCACTTAAAATGGAATGGTGAGAATATTATTTTTGAAAAAAAGAGTAAATCGTTTGCTTATCTTGAGTTGAGTGATAAGAATTTGAATTCCTGTATTTGTTATTATTATAAACAGTGAAGGAGAATTATAGGAGGCAAGGCCATGGAGAGGCATTGCTAAAAGCAGCAATTGACAAGTGCAGAGCAAGAAAGGTAAATTGTATATCGCTAAATGTTGATCCTTTAAGAGTTGAAGCAACGAGTCTCTACAAAAAACTTGGATTTCAAGTTGATGATTTGATTGAAGGTTACTACTCTCCTCACCGAAATGCTTACAGAATGTACTTGGAATTAGATTCTGATTTTTAGTGAGGAACTATTCTAAGACCTTCTTCATATTTGAACCAAATCCATTGTTGTGTTGTAATTTTCCTTATTATTGAATAAAAATTTCCTTTGTCAAATTTGTAAGAATGCAAGAAATTTCTTGCAGGAATGTCAAAAAAATATAAAAATAAAGTGACAATAAAATTCATTTGATCTAATGTTGCTGCCCAGGATCGAACTGGGGACCTTTAGTGTGTAAGACTAACGTGATAACCACTACACCACAGCAACTTGGATGACATTCCAAACAAAATATTGTTATATAGTTTTATGTTCTATTTTTGGATTTTATAACAGAAAAATTGTTCTGTACTGCAAATTATAGAAGAATCCAACTTGGACATGGTGAATCCAGCTAATCTAGTCCAGAGAGAAAACTGCCCAAGAAGCCATCTTTTTCCGTCAGCTTAAATAGACTTGCAGTCTTTGTTTCAAGTTTGACCGTTTTCATTTGATCCTCATTGAAGCTGATCAAAATTTTTTTTTTTTTTTTGCCCCTTTTTGAGGGTTTACTGGGTATCAAAAATGATGGGCAGACTAACAAGGAGTTGTATACAATCAATATTGAAGTTGCTGAATTCATTGATAGGGATGGTGGGATTGGGAATGATATTATATGCTGTTTGGCTTATTAAGGTTTGGCAGAAAGAGATGGGTGAGCTCCCTTTTGATGATTCTGATCATCTTGCTCCCTGGTATGGCTTTTTATCAATATATATTCCTTTTTTTTGGTTGGTTTGTTGATGGGTTAGTGGTAGAATTGTAGAACAAGGAGAAAGTTTTTACCTTTATGATTTTTATGGTTGATTTTGTTGTGAGTACTTCATTGTGCTTGTGGGTAAATATAAATACAATTGAGTATTTAGGTATTTTGATACATTCAATACGGTATATTCGTTTCACAGTCATCCAAGAATTGATTTGATGGTTATGCACACACACACAAACATATATATTTTGAACTCTTCGATATTTTGCAATGGAACTCACGTTACAAGGGCATATTTAGTGCTAATTTGAAAAATAGATCCTTTTTTTCTGGTTATTAGAGAATTCTAATCCTTTTCAAGTGGACCATCTTTTTCATAACCTTTTTGGTTTGTTTTTGCATTTATCTTTTCTTTTCCATATAGTGGAGCGGAGTTAAGGATGTAGTGTTGCATAAAATCAACTAAAGCCATTATATCTTCGTGTGAATGCAGGTTTATTTACGCTTTTCTTGGCGTTGGGGCCATTTTATGTGTGATTACATGCTTAGGTCATGTTGCAGCAGAAACTGCGAATGGTTGTTGTCTTTATCTAGTATCCTTTCTCAACTCTGTTTGGCTGAAAACTTTAATCTCCACTATTTACTTTGCTTTTTCTAATATTCACGCTGCAAGAATCCGTTCCAGTAACTCTCTTTAAAAACAAGACCTATAAGTTAAGAATCTGTAACTCTCTTTAAAAACAAGACCTATAAGTTAAGAATCTGTGTTGATTTTTTCACCACACTCTTTATACCTTTAAGTTGCAGATCTATATGTAATTGTTGGCTATCTTTGAAATTTGAATATGGCTTTGCTAACAAAATTTACATTTTGAGTTCACTCTTTGTTAGCAGCAGACTTTATTCGATTGTGCTAAGTCTACGGACATTATAAGTTTTCGATTAATTCCCTTAAAAATTGTAATTTTAGATCCTAGGAGCTTTACTTATACAGGGTATTAGTTGAAATTTTGAATCAGTTAAGCCTTAACAGAATTCAGTACATGTTCTCTGTCTTCCTGCTCTTTTTGCTGGAGGCTGGGGTAACTGCTGATGTCTTTCTAAACCGTGACTGGGAAAAGGTATAACCTTGTCGAGAATTCATTTTTTCCCATACTCAATGACTTTTGGGATTGTGACAGATCATACTAGAATTACTTATTGACCTTTTCTATGATTGTGTGCCTGATTTGGTCAACTCCTATCAGGACTTTCCCGAGGATCCAACAGGGAGTTTCAACAAGTTCAAAGATTTCATCAGGTCGAACTTTGAGATGTGCAAATGGATAGGCTTGTCAGTTGTGTCTGTGCAGGTCTCAGTGTCTCTCTCGCTCTCATTCTTTTTTCCTTCTCGCTATTTGCATGCCTACACTTTTGGCTTTTAATGGATTCCCCCCTCCTCCCCAAGCATCTATTTGCACCCAACTTGGTCACCAACTATGCCTTAATTTGCAGGGTTTGTCATTCTTGCTGGCATTGATACTCAAAGCTCTAGGACCCCATCAATACTACGACAGTGACGATGAATATGCATCAGACAGGGTTCCATTGCTAAACAATGCAGTTATCCCACCTCCCTATGTTGTTGGTAACCCCATTGTTGGAACCAAAGGTGATTCTTGGAGTATAAGGATTACTGAAAAGGTAGATATGCCTAATTGTTCCTCTACATTTTGCTCATAATTTTCATTTACTAAATTGCAATATCATCCTTTCATTTTAATAATATTGACAAGTAGTTAATCATCTCTATTTACTGAAAATAGTTGATCGGACTGCAATGTTTTTTGCAATTATGCATTTTTGGGAATTTGAACTGAACCAAATTTCTTACTGTAAAGATTATCAAAGCGATCTTTTACAAAATCTAATGCAAGCATGCTTCTTGATGATCAATTTTTTTCATTTTTTCTTTAACTTTTTCATAATGTTTAAACATTCAGTTGCCTTTTTCCCTTCTTTTTTCGCCATGTTACCCTTTGCTTTTTGTTTGGTCTTATTCCTGGATCAGGTGAATCCAGCAAACAGGTGATGAGAATTTGCCTTATGCCAGATCCAAAAGCTTTAAAGCAAAGGAAGTGAAGAAACCTGAAAGATTAGGAGCTGAGCTTTTGTGCTGGTAGTTGGTTTGTGCAGTCTGTACATGTGTGTCCATTTGTACCAAGGACTTGTGACAGAATATCACTCTTTTCATATAACCATTTCTATTGTTTATTATTATTATTATTATTATTATTATTATTATTTCTTTTTAATTGAATCTACTTTATATTATCTTTGGTATATGATTCACATGATCTTAAAAATGCAGAGAATGGATGCATATGAAAGAAAAGTTTGTCAATAGAATCTGTTTCAATTTGGCCCTTGAACTTGCTGCTAAATTGACTAAAAGTTCAAGATTCAAGTAGAGTTCGATAAAAGATGCTAAACCAATTTAACTTCTATTATTTTGTAGACATTTATTAAAAGCAATTAAACTATTTAAATAGTTAAATGCTATTGAAGTTACTAATTTTACAATGATAATGGATGTGGGAGAAAAATGGCTATAAACAAATGTGTTTATTATCTAATGGCAGGTTGGTCTATCATATATGTACTATTGAACTTTACACATTTTCATTACAAATTGTCCCAAATGCTTTATTTTTGAACTTTGTAACAAATATATCATCAAATTTCTCTCAAAATTGCACTATAATTTCAAAACTTGGATGAAATTGAAAGGAATCAACTTATTTGTGGGACTCCTTGAGTTAAGCTAATATTAACAATGTTGAATTGATAGTTGTTGTAGTTGATACTTAAGCATTGAGTTAAAAAATCAAATGTTGATGTGTACTTGGATCAGCCGACAATGCATACGTACATATAAGTTATATTCTTTCGATTTTGTTCAAAATTTTGAATTGTAGCTCAATTATATGGAACTTTGCAAAATAATATTTATTACATAGTTAAAAAAATAATACGTTTATGACAACTCGTAAAGTTTATAGTGCACATATATGGCTAACAAGTTTGACATTGTTATTTGAAATATTAATTCATTCTTAATTATTAAAATTATTATTATTATTGGTTAATCAAACAATTAGCATAAACATTTGACTTTTTAAAGTAAATGCAAAATGATGTTCAATGCTAAGTCACATTTTATTGCATTGCATCCAAAATATTCTCTATTTCATAAAACATTCTTCAAAAATAGCATGTGCAAGCCAACTCCATTTCAACTATAAAAATAAAAAAAAAAGTCATCTCAGCTAAAATCCATAAAAGAGTAAAGAGTCTTGAAAATTTCACTAAAATTCAATGGACAGTAATAGTATATAATAAGAATAATTAACAAAAATTAATAAACTAAAGTAGGTTTTATTCAAGCATTAACACCCCCATTATTGCCTTTTATAAAGTATGATTTGGGTACTCATTTTGTTGACACCTATAATAATCAACATAGATTTGGGTAATTTCATTGGGTTCATAGTCTATAGTCTATCTTCTTCAACTGCACCTAACTTTAACTACCAAGATACTAAAACATATATTTACACTTAAAAATAATATTAAAACATATATTTACACTATTAAAAGTAATTAAAGAAAATTCATCTCAAAATATAATTAAAAAAATTTCTTTAATTTTTCAACTTTAAAGCACACTTCTATTAAATTTTCACCGAGATTTTGAGGTGGATTACATGGTGGACTTTTGGTGTCTATCCATCGTGGAAATGCATTTTTTTTTAAATTAATATATACTATTATTTTGTGGATTTTAAAAAATAAATATTATTTTGTGTGATTTTCTCAAATAATTCTTTTTTTTAACTAAACTAAATTCCAAGTACCTACAGTCTGTTGTAACAATTAATCTATTAATAGATAAAGTACTCTAAAATAGTTATAGAATAGTTAAGACTGAACCATTAATCTTTACTTAAAATATAAGACAGTTGAACTACTCATAACAACACTTATTGTTATTCGTTCAAAATAATATATATTCATAACAAATTGGTTCTTCATTTTTCAAAAGAAGATGCCTTGAAATCCAGCTTTTAATTTTAATTAATCGCTAATTAACTTTTACTTTGTTCTATTCCTTGTTTTGAAGCTTTTGTTAATGGTTTTGATTCCTATTCTTGTTCTTGTTAAAAACAAGCATCGACGGTTTTAATTAATTAAATACTAATCAACTTATGTCAGAATTTTAACTATGTGCAAAGAGAAATGAGTAGACAATTAGTCAAATTATTTTCTTCCATCAATTTGGATGTGAGAAATTATTATTGCTTTATAAGCAAGCAAAAAAGAAAACATTTAAACTAACTAAACCTCATAATATTTATAGAAAATTGTGCTTAACTTCAGTGGTCTTTGAGCTAGAATTTTGCTAATGAAGTTTGTGAAAAAAATAATAATAATAATTGGATTAGGCTAATTAATTAGTACTTTTTTTTTTCCAAAATCTGTCTAGTTTTTCAGAGTTCTGTCTTGACTAATCCGATTCAACGCGATTTATACATCTTGCAGTGATGGACGAGTCTCTCAATGAAAATAATTATATACAGTCATACCCTAAATCTCAACTCGATATATTTAAACAATTTAGCACCTTGTGTAAAATTAAATTAAAATAGATGATAGTTGCAGATAAAATGGGGTAGTGGCAAGTTATCACGTGTGGTGTCTAAAGTTATGGACAGATAAGAAATTTTTTCACAAAATCATTTTTTGAAAATTGTGGAGATTTTCTCTTTCATTTGAGATTTTTTTCTTCATAGTCATTGTCAGCATCATCTTCCAGATTTGCTGGGCATTGGATCATGTCACAGATTCCATGTCTCACTAGAAACAACAAACATAAAAGAAAATGGTTTCAACTTTGAACATATAATAAAGATTTATTATTGAAAATTGCTTCCTAACCTCCCAAAAAAATGTAATTTTCTTTTTCTTTTTCCTTTTTCTTTCCCTCCAAATTCTTAAAGTTGTTGCTTAATCCACTTCAATGATTATTAATGTTCTAAAACTTGAGCGGAAGGAGCAACATTATCAATTAGTGAAAATAATGCTAATTTTTAAACAGACTTCGAAAATTAACAAAAAAAAAAAAAAGATGATATTAGCAAGAATTAACCCATTTTATTAAGGATAGTAGAGTTAAAAAAAAATTGATTAAAATAACCATATGTTTTATGCTTCGAATTCATAATTAATCTTATTGCAGTAAAAAAAAAATTAACAATTGAATTTATCAAATTCTTTTTTCTCATTAATAAAGTGGATTCTTTCTAAAATTGTTATGGTATTTTGTTTTATTGTCAAAATAAAAATAACATATAGTATATGTTTGTAAATTATTATACGATAATAGTATTTATTTTATCCAAATATCCAATTGAATGGTCCATTCACTAGCTTTTAATTAGAAAAAGGCACAAAGACAAACATTAAGCTACACTTTTATGTCTCCACTAAGACCAATAATTCTTAAGTTCTTGCTTTCCTTCTCCCCAACAACTTCTCTTCTACAAACAAAATGCCTTTCATTTAACAATTTTCCTAATTATTACAAGTAAATTATATAGCTAAAACAAATAACTATTGTAACTCTAAAAATAATAACTTTTCATCTTTTGGATTCAATTTATATTTTCATATGAACACAATAATCCCATTGTACAAATTTTGGGAAGCACAAGTTCAAAATCTAAAAATAAGTTGTTTGCTACTGGATGCCCATCAGGGGCGGACCTACTGTTGACCGAGTGTAGACATCCGCCCACCCTGAACTGGATAAAAACTTTTGAAGTGGGACGTTAGACGTAACTTCTTGAAGTGGTGTGATGGTAGAGGGATTTGGTTTTGGCCTCAATGGCCCCAGTTCGAATGGACTTCCACCGTTTTCTAGTTTTCTTTTTCTTTTTTTATGTTCGTTTTCTAGTTTTCTTTTTCTATTAAGTTTGCTTTTTTATGTTTTTAATTTTATCTTCTATAATGTGATATTATAATATATTTTTTTAATTATATATTTAATTTTTAGGTATTCAATATTTTAACATATATTTTTATGAAGTTTATAAATTTTTTTAATATTA